>OMOW01066348.1:0-11590 GCA_900312555.1 Lamprogrammus exutus
GTAGGCGCTACAGAGACAGGATATTCTTTTGTATGAATTCCTATCAGGATTCATGGATTCCTACCAGCCTGTAATGAGGATTTCCGCAAATTCCACAAAAAGTTACATACTGCAGCGTGGGTCAATGCAAACATACAGTGTAAGGCTACTTACATAACTTAAATCATAGTATCTGCTTCAAAAATTGACATCAGTATCAGCCTCAACAATTCAGTGCATCAGCCAAGCTGTGATTAAAATGAGGAACAATGGTCAAACTAACGTAAAGAAAAAACAGTCAAAACCTCAAGAATTCCAATCACGATTTGGCGCTCATGTAACCTCTCATTCAATTCAATTGCATGAAAGTGCGTCACAGTTCTGAATGCAGCAGCACGCTCCGCCATGACCGACATCACTTCCATTTGCCCGCTAAGGCCACAAATCACACTGTGCGCGTTTTACAATCGTAGCAAGAATCAGACGAAGCATTGAACAGAATCCATTAGCTCGTCGTAAATAAAGGATGAGATGTAAGCTCAGCTTTGGGGGCCAAAACAGAAGCATAAAGTACAGTAAGTGCTCCTTTGAAATTCGCCATGCTGATTTAGGAGTTTAAGGGCATTTTTGTGTGTATCATTATGGCTTAAAGCACAAACTCTGCTGACATATAGAGTTCTTCTGCTTGAATTACTTGCAACTAAAGTATTGCAAAGTACTGCATGGGTGAGGTTTACGTTCTGATGCAAACAGATTTTGCAAAACAACCAAAATGTAAAAAGATCTCTTTTAAATAAGCTTCAAAAATGTTTTTTAAATGATTATGTCACATCGAGCTACTACCCAGAATGCTCACTGCCACTTGGACATAATATTTTCCAGCAAACTTACTGAGTACTAATGAGCGTCTATAAACTGAGGCATAGGACCCACGCCAATGTCTTCCCCTGCCGTTTTATGGCCGTATTTATTCTGTGTTTGGATACTATAACTGCTGCAGCACACACATTGTATGTATGCACCAAATACTGGGGAAAAAAAACAAAAGGATTCCCTCATTCCTTGTAAACTGTGAGAATCGGTGCAATCCCCCGAATGTTCTGCACAGTCCTGCTGCTGTTTAGAATGGACATTACACTGTCTGAATGTCCTCGTCGAAAGATTACAGCCATGCTGCGTGATGCTTACCAGGATGTCACCTTTCAGAAGAAGACCAGGCTCGATGGTGATGCAGATGCTCGTCTGGCTGTCGCCCTGAACATTACTGAGAGGAAAAACCAACATTTCAGATAACAGACAACACAACAACCCAACATCACATCAGTTTACCATGGCCCTTTTCATGTATAACCACACACACGCAATCACTGGGTTAAATCATCCACTAACAATCCCCCCATTTGCTTTTACAGTGGCCATAACACCAATTTGCCACGGTGCAGAATTTGGGGGCATTAGCGTCTACATAATTGTCTGAGCGGGATCAAAGCATGGAAAAGTGCTAATAGGGAGCATGTGAGAGAAAGTGGGGAAGAAATGTGATTGAGGGTTTAGAGGGGCCGGCGGTCTGGACAGACACGTGCTCGGAATGTTTCACGGTTAGTTCATGAGTACGCTGTAAAAGTGTGTGTGGACTCCGTGCCACCGAGCTGTGGTGTTTTCGAAAACCGTTCAACGCTAATAACCTCGGTACAAATGACGGCTTGTGTCGTGCGTGTTCTAGTTACACCACACGTTTAAGTTTTCACTGTATTGAATCCGAATTAGTTTTCTCGTGTCTAAATTGGCTAAACTGCTACATCTAATAACATTTAAAGGGGACATTTTATACAGGTTCTTCTTAGAATCTATTTTTAAACGTGCATAAAACAATGTTGATTCACTTCTATGTATCCTTGCTGCAGCACAGCAGTGCACACTGAGTGATAACAGGTTGTTTTTATCTACTGTCTTTTTTAAGGCGCTGCCAAACACTCACACAGCAGCTTTGTACTTTTGCATCTAACCTCATGTTACATGTTAGACATCAACATTTTACGGAGTTAATGGACCAATTTGGGGGGAAACTGGACCACACACACACACACACACACACACACTCACAAGGAGAACGTGCACACAGAGAGGAGCAGGGATGGGATTCAAACCCTAGACCTTCTTCCTGTGAGGCAGCAGTGCAAACACCTGCATTTCTATAGGTTTAAACCTCAGTTTTAGTTTAGGAATGAAGAGATGAAGGACAACAACAAAACGCACTTATGTCCTCCTTAAGTCTGCTAATTGCTGCACTTTGTTGGGTATTAGAATTTAAATTAGCTGTAAAAAACACAAGTTGTAAACAAAACTGCTGAGATCTGATCAGCAAATGATCTACTGATGATGTAGGACTGAATACTGTCAGATATGAATGCAGCTCGCGTGCCTGCTTCGCCCATCTGAGGGCGCTGCAACTCTTTCCTCCTATCCTCTCCTCTGCCGTGTTCACCTCCCAAAACCAGCAAAAATCCAGAGAATCAATTGTTTCCTGTCCGCTTCTGGGAACTTGTGGGGTCCTCTGGCAGGAAGACCCTGAGGCGTCCACACACATGCCTGCTTGGCCGTTTCATTGGCTCTCAGGCAACAAATAACACAACATAAGGTTGCAGGATCTAAAGCAGCTGGGGAGGCTTGCTAAATACAATTATGTGAGGCGAGCACACCGGGCAAACAGGCAGGAGAGGTGGTGCGCGCGTGTGTGTGTGTGTGTGTGTGTATGTGTGTTTAGGGGAGCAGGGGTGTTAGGGGAGAGGCTATAAAGGAAAATCAGGGTTTTATTATTGAGCCATTAAGAGCTCGCTGTCCCTGGGTTCCTGTAAAAGCGCTGGAGTGAAGACTTACTAGATCCCAGATGTGTAGACTGGCTGCATGGCCTGGTAGATTTTGAGAAAAGGGCGACAACCTGGAAAACGATCAAAACAAATCGATCAGAAAGACGGCGCACGTCTACAAATGTTCGCCCCGCGGGTTTGTGTGCGTGGCTGTTACCTCCTTTAGCCTCAAAGCTGGGGATGCCGTGCATGATGACGTGGTGAAGGAACAGAGGCTTGTTGTTGATCTTGATGTGTCCAGAGAGCAAACCGCTGAAGTACTGCACATACCTGAGGGAGGAAGAGGACGGTGAGAGGCAGAGGGAAACTCACGGTTCGAGAGATTCGAGAGTTTTCTTTGTCACATACACAGTTGTACTTTGCAACATGCAGTGAAATGGTTTGATTGTATGATTCCAGAATGCATTAGGATAAAAAAAAAAAACATTAAAAAATTACTTGCAAACTATTATACAATATCAAATATTATATAATAAATTTGTCTTAAAAAATGTAGAACATGCCTGTTAATTTTATTTTCAAAAATTGTTCCTAAGTAATACAATTTTAAAAATAAAAATTAATTAATGGTATTTTTTAATGTGACCTTATTGTAAGTAGTAACAGTAACAGAAATTGCATAGACTTCAATTGTTTGGATTCTCTGCCGAAATTTCCAGAGTCATGTGATGTACTGCCTCGGGGCGCTTCAAGTACCACTGCTGGTACACACAGCACAGTGTGAGAACCGCAGTTGTACACAACACATCCACTTTGAGTACCTACTTGTGGTATTATATGAAGCAATATTTAATTTGTTACCATCTTGTAATACTCACTCTACATTCTCATACATATACAATAAATATACGCACAAACATAAACACCGTAAGTAACTTTCTCTCCAATGCATCATTTTTTGCTGAGCTCAGCTGTCTGAGATGAAAGACGCGCCTCAAAGGCTGCAGATGAGTTATTATTACTTTTTACACAATGAGCGTCATTGTTACTGCGGGATTATGTAATTGTCCTGCACTTAAGTAACAGTGTGGCGCATTGCGTTTTCTCACGTTGGAGTTCCACATGAATGGACGTTGCGTGTCAGTTGAGGACATTTCACTGAAGGACAGAGGCTTCTCTGTGGGACGGTTCACTCTGAGGTGAGACTCGGATCATAAACAACAAGCGAGGGGACACTGACCTTTTCTGTGATGGTTGGCCCACAGGAAGCACTTTATCTTCATAAAAGCGCTTCATGGCAAACCTGTCCAGGGCCTGGTCAGCGCTGCATTCCAACACAAAGATTTAGTAAGCATGTGTGTTTACGCTCACGGGGACATATTTGCAGTAAATTAAATGTGTGTGCAGTCGTATTACAGAATAGAGCTTACATCATCAGATGAGACAGTACAAATTTTACAAATAAATGAACATTGGAGGAGTTGTTTTGGATGAAGCGCCCTTCACGATACAGAAAATATATCACTTTATTTTCCTCAAGAACTTCATTTTGCACCAAGAAAGCAGCACCCACTTTGATGATGTATTTAAGTGTAATACCTGTTTCTAAGTGTGGTTATTATCACAGTTAGTACACGTTCTGGCGTTTCACTACGACTTTCCAAGCCGTAATGCGTCAGTTTGTGGATTATTTTGACAGCCAGAATACAGAAAAACAGGTGAGCACTTAGAAGTTTGAGTCTTCTGATCCAGGAGTCTTTCATTTGTGTTAAATCACAGCTTTCTATTCATTTCGTATCAAACACACATCTTCGAATTCCTCCAATTCAACATGCTGTTCTCCACTCTTCTGCTTCCCCTCCTCCTCCTCTGTTTGTTCTTCAGATGTGAGCTTTGGGTCTTGTGATGAACAATGTTCTCTTTTCTACACTTTCCTCTTATCTCTCCATCTCCTTTAATTCTCTGTTGTTCTCCCAGCGCTAAGATCCCATTTCCAATAAGTTGTCCCGACAGTAAAAATCCACATTCATCCCTCTTTTGTTTGGCTTTCTTTTATCCCTGTGAGCTCGTTCTGACTCTGCACTTAAAGGCTGTGCGGTGGCTGTGATTACACACTTACCTGGCTGATATGTTGCTGTAATGCATGTAGGCTGCAACCACCACTCCTGTTCTGCCCCGGTTGCCCTGAAAACGCATAGATCGAGAGGTAAATAAACCATTTCTCAATGTCTTTCTGTCATAATATTGGATTATGTTAACGTCAGAGTGGTCGGCCTCGCCCACAGTACCCTTTTAGTATTTGCTGTTTTTGTTTTTTTTAACAAGTATTAGCCAATCACGTGCTGTTTTCAACACGTCAGTATGATCTGGCATGGAGACAGAGTGATGATGATCTACAACGTTTAAAGTGACAGAAAAGTGTTTTACAATCGCTGAAATTCTTCAATATAGATATACAGTATATGTAAGTAAAAGGAAGTCACTGATTGTCTGCAACATGGATGCGAGAGAGTAACTTACATTTGTTACAAAGTGTATTGCAGTGGGGTGTTAAAAGCACATGTCAGGATCCAAATCCATACCCTAATCAAAACGCTTGCTGGGAACCTCCTATCACTCCCAAATTGAAGGTAAGGTCTTACTAAACATACTAACCAAAAGTTATTTACGGTTTTTAATGCAAAAAATGTTTAATTTCATAAAGATGATCGTAAACAAAGGCAAAAAAACATCCATATGGCCATTTATAGTATCAGTTTGTCCTTCAATAGTTGGTCTAATTGAAGTTAAAGCACATGTTCCCATGGCGATAAACCAATCCCATTCATTTTACACACACTTGTCTTCAAAAAAAAGCAGTACTATGGAGGAGAAGCACGTTCTGCGTTATAAACGACTCTGCTCGCTTAAACGGCGGAGCTTACTGGATGATTTGTTGACACGTGAGCCCAGCACGGCCTACTTCCTTAGTGACCACCACAACTTCCAACCCCACGCTCACATCGCCAGCGTTACTCAGCTCAGAGGAACATAACACCAGTTGTTATAGCGACCGACTTGTTTACAACCTCCCTACGGGCAGGACTTGGAATGAGACGTGGACGTCTAAGATCCCAGGGTTAACTCTGATGTTGCAAAATACGATCGGGGACACAGTGGGGTTAACGTGAAATGATTTGGGATCTTGGCCTCGCCGTTGTGTTTGGATATGCTTTTTATGGTTTATGCCAGTGTTAGGTGCCAGATGAATGTGGCTCGCCGCAGGAGTATAAAGTGTTGTAAGTACATTTAGGCAACTAGAGGAAAGTATTTGTCTATTCACTTTAAATAGTATTGTTACGGGTAAAAGGGTAAATACACCTAAGCAGACTAAACCAAAGGGGAGTGGAGACTTTCCTTGCAAATTAATGTTTTTCTAACCCTTGTCGAGCAAAACCGAACCCAAACAAGCAGACAAAGGCACACTCTCTCACACAAACACTGTCATGAGAGTCTGTCTTTCACTCCAGTAAGTGCTACAGACTACAGAATATCATTACAGGCACACACTGAACAGCTGCAGGCGGTCCTGAGAAGAGCCCGAGAGCTCCCTCTACTGTCCACAATACACGTTTGGACATCACAGCGCCTCTTCTCTTTCTACAGTTACGGCCTCACCTTGTTGTGTATCACCACCACGTTGTGGCTGTCCGCGCTGAGCCAAGTGTCCATGGCTTTGCAGATGCTGCAGATTTTATCCAGGGCTGGCGCATGGTGGTCCGGCCAGCCAAAGTCCAATACCTGAGAGAGAGAGAGAGAGAGAGAGGGGATTGGACCGGTCAAACGTGGCAACTTAATGTCAGAGAAGAGAGCAGAAGGGAAAGTCGGGCTTACCTTCGGATTGAGCTGGCTGATATCAAAACGTTTCTCACTGAGGTTGAAGAGCTGAGGAGGAAGAGAGAGAAGAGAAACATATCGAATTGATAGTTTAGTTTAGTTTAGAAACTCTATATCAGATACGTTTAAATTGTACAATGAATGTGTGTGTGTGGGTGTGAGCACCTGACCTGGGTGCCACTAAAGACTCCATGTTTGTGCCTGAACCTATGCTAATTGCAGTTTCCCCTCTTTTCTCCTAATTTGTAATTGCCCAATTTCCCCTTGCTTACAGTCTTTGCTGCTGTAACTCTTACTCTACTTTCCCACTAGAGTTAAAACCGCACCAGGTAGTTGTGGCCATGTTTGGAGCGCAGCATGGAGGCCACCTCCCGCAGGTTCGAAGCGTAGCTCTGCTCCTCCACAGTGCTGGGGAAGGAGACGGAGATGATCCTCTCTGTGATGTAGATTAGGTCCAGCTCGTAGTTCTCCTCCAGGGCCTGCAGCAGACTCGCGCTCCTGTTTGACAGATAGAGAGGAGAAACCTTTACTCTCTGAGCTGGGTTATTGTGACAGTGCGAGCTGATCTGGGAGGATTTTGGCACTGTTGGCAAGATAATGCAGTGAGCAAACATAAGCTTTCAAAAAGGGACGAGAGAAGCAAAGAGCCTAAAGTTTGAGTCCAGCTTTTTTTGGACAAAGCACTCAAGCTGTTTGTTATATAGTCTTCATTTAGACGCTTCTACTTTTGTCTATTCGTCATTTCCTCAGTTCCTATCCTCAATGTTGTATATTTAACCCTACAACTAAGGAAAGGATGAACCACTTTATGTTATCGTGCTTATGATACAGCAACTTACCAAAGAAGTAAATAATTTCACACAGTACATTCAATTTCAACGAATTTAGTACTAAATACAAGCTCCTACTGAGAAAAATAGCCCCAATGCTGTTATTCTTTGCTAGCCTAGCAACTATGGAGTCAGATTCAAACCTACTAGCTAGTTACATCGTAGCAGCCTGTTTAGAGTTCAAAATTAAATTGCTCATTTCCATTCATTGCGAGATGTGACATAGTGAAAGGGACGTCTTTGGGGATGTTGACGTCAAAGCGTTGTCACTTTTCAGTGTGAAAACCCGTCCAACACGTCTTCTTTTCGACAAGAAGGCAATGTTCATTTGTAGCAGCAATGCTAGTTTGTAGCTAGCTAGGAATGCTGGCAAGCTGCAGCTAACTCACAATTAAATATACAAATACAACTCTTTGCACCTATTTTCATTCCAATTTCAGTTGTTATAGAATAAACACAACACTCTTTGAAGCTCTCAAAGGACAAATATCAAGGCTACAAACTCCACATTGCATTTCACAACACCCTTGAGAGGCTCAAGTTTGCCTCCGCATTGTTAGCTGCGGCAGTTAGCGTGCCATGTTGTTTAACTTTCATCGCGGGGAGAAATTGATGAAGTAGATAAACACTCCAGATTATAGAAATATGGCTGCGTTCCAGGGCATGTGTTTGCACCGCGCCGGCCAAACAAAACGTGATGATCGCTGGTGGGGAAGAATTATGGTGGGAGTGAGCTGAGGCGACGTTTTACCCTGAAATGGATCGAAAACGAGAGCGATGAAGGATACAGAGAGAGAGAAACTTCAAAGGAAGAGTCCACCGCAAAATAAAAATGTAATCTCGAGTAGTCGTCCACATTCACAATAAGCTTGGTGCCTCTCCCAGCCTCGATCGATCTATACACCGCTTCAAAATGTCGATTAGTTTTCCCCTAAAAGCGAGTGCAGCATAATACAAAGTGCTATCGCCAAATGAATGCATTGTGGGTACAAAAATGCAATATTTACCTGCCTGCCCTCTTGATTCCCCTTTAAAGTACTGCTTTATATAAATGCCTGTGCACTTTTGGAGGCTGAACAAAAGGCCTGTCAACGTCAATTCAATTCTCTGTTTGGTCTTTTCTGTAACATTCAATGGAGAGTGGATGAGTTTTTGAGTTAACTATTACGTTAAGTGATTATTCTCCGTTTGTGGACTAAATTGTCCATTCCACACGTGTCAGAATGTCTACAGAGGCAATAAAGATGTTGATGAGGATGAGGTTCCAGACTGAAACATATTTCCCACATTTGTGGACTGTGAGTAATCCCTGAGGGGATTGCTCACATGTCTGGGACAAGGGATCACTCCAGCTTTCCTAACCTGCTCTGTACATCTGGACCCACTCAAAACCTGCTTACTGGAACGCATTAATCACCGATTGCTTTATTATTATTTCTGTTACCTTTTTACCTATCGATATGTCCTTTTCTCTCGTTCCATCTCTCTCTCTTTCTGCATATGTATGTCTTTTCCCCCATGGGTGCAGCCTGGGCCAATGCAGACCTGAGGTTTGGTCCCGTTCCAGATCCACCAGCATGCACTGACCAACTGTGCTGAGCAACGCCAACCTGCTTCTCATCAGCCGAAGAGATGAAGCGATTGCCTCTTTCTGCGTATCGCATTTGGCGAGCGGCGCGTTATCTCTGCACGCTCAATTTCATCGCTGCAGTGATCGCATTTGTGCATTTGGACCATCACCAGCTATGATCCATGTATGATTTATCAGGAAACCCGAGACATTAAGCTGGAAAAGCAGTGCTCCGGGTATTTATGACTAAAGAAAGAACACCAGCAGGGTGTCGGTCGGTGCTCAGTGCCAACATTTCTTATATGGACAAGTTCTCTGTCTATCAAACAAACTTTAGATACTTTTCCCCCAGCAGAAACATCACAGACTATCTATCGGTCCTGCATGTGGAACAGGTTCATTTAAGAACATGACACAGACTCGGGTCATTTCCCTTTAATTTTCCCTTCCAGTGTAATGACTTTAGGTATTTTAAAATACTAAAAATAAATGTGCCTATATGTGAACGGCTACTTTCCCTAAATTAAAGCCATAAATCTGTAAAAAGCAGCTTTAAATTATGTTTCATAACAGATCACACAGCAGCACTGGGATGCAACTTTGATATGAAACCTGTGAAAGAACTTAAGCCACTTTAAAATATAGATATTTACAGCTTCATATGAGTGTTGTGATGTAACTTCTCTAGTATAATATTATACACATCGAAATGTTAGTATTTTTGATTTAAGGTCTAGTTTGAAACCTTTGTAATGCTCTAATGTGTACAAAACACATCGATCTACTTCTACTTTCACTTGCTGTAGCGTCAATGTGCACACTGAATAAAAACAAGGCATTTTTAGGCACTATCTTAATAATGTTTAAAGTGAGGAAAAACAACAACAAAAACATAATATGTCAGCTCTAACTTAGGCAAAATACATGTGTGGAATTCTGTATTTGTGTGATTGTTTGTTTGGAATGAAATAATAGTAAATTAGCTCAAATGAATACGTATGTCAAACCCCATGTTAATATGATGTTAACTGAGGGTGAATCCATGCCCCGACAATCAGGAGGAACATACAGTCATACAAATAAAATTTTTAAAGTGAGCAGCAAACATCCTGGGATGACCTTTGAACGGAGTGACCTCTTGTTTCCTTCCTCTTGAGTAACAACAGTGAAGTGATTCATCTAAAGTTGCTTTTTGGTTTGTTTGAATGTGTTGTTTAGGATGTTATCTGTTGTGCATTATCTGTGTGGTTAAGTGCTGCACGCCGTCCACACAGATAAGAGATGAGCGTGGCATATGACTGTGCTGCCCTGCACTTATAAAGAGCCTCTGATTATTCATATATATATGTATGGAAACGGACTGTAAACTGGATTTACAAAGTGCTCTATATTCTATATGTTCTCCTCATATAATGGGGGTGTATCAGATTTTTATAAAGCCCTGTGACAATTCTGCAGGCTTCTATGAGGGAATAAAACTGTCAGTCAAAGTTATAGCTGTGGTTCTGAAATGAATGATGTCGAGTTTTACAAATTAATTACACAGCGGACAAAGTCTGTGACTCCCGTGGGACGGACACAGAATATCTTTGTGTCCAACAAAACCGTATGAGTTCCAGTTCAACCGCAGGGCTTGCTGCATTATGAATTCTCTTGGAAAATTCCTGAAAATATCACATTACATCATCACTTTTCAATTTTAATACTTCATATCTCAGGCTGGAAGTGATGGAGGATGGTTACGATAAGCGCAGCACAGTCCGCTTAGAGAAAACAACAGGGGACATTTCTTCTCAAAATAGACTCGCAAACGGGGACCAGTAACCCGAATGTGGCCTTTTATGGTTAATGTACAGTTGTGAGTAAACATTAAAGATCATCTGAGAGGAAAGGAGAGGAGGAAAGGAATCCTACCGTGAAGGTCTGCGCCGTGACTCTACGCTCTTTGAGGATTTTGTTGAGCCCTGCAACGACAACAAAACACCAAAGCTTTATCATCAACATAATGTATGCACATATCAATGACAACAGTGCATTAAAAGCAAAATGTACATTAAAAACAACATCAGTCAGTGTGGTTTGTTCACACATTACGCAGTGCTGTGACATCAGACCTTTGACACCGCTGATTTGTGACCTCACTTGGACTTGAACCTTTTGACTCGGAAAGACTTGATACCTTCTCAAAACCAAGGACTGAAAATGATACAAATATTTGAAGTTTTATAGTAATGCCAATGTATGTTCAGGACTTGAGACTTACATGTGAGCTGTAATCCAACACAACCAGCCTACTAATTCTCACACGCAATCTCTCTCGAGTATCCGTGATGGGTTTTCATTGTCAGTCCTGAATAAAACAGAACGTCGAGTCGATTTGCACCCCACGTTTTTCACACAAATGCTGGAAGTTGTCCACAATTTGCATTTATTAACAGCCACAGTTGTCTCTTCTCTTCATTTTCTGCCCTCTCTACCAAGAGCTCTACATCTTAACAAAGTGATGTAAGGAGGCAGATGCATATATT
>OMOW01066396.1:3354-15986 GCA_900312555.1 Lamprogrammus exutus
GGGGCGGAGAGTGGCGTCTGTGGAGCCCCGCTGTTTCCTTTAGTGCCAACTAAATTGAACCAGGCGCCGAAGTGAGAAACGCTGATTATCTCTCTGGAAACATTAATAAAAGCAGGTTTCTGTAGTTGTTTGCGCCTCCTAACACGGCTGTGATGCCCGCAGTAAAGTCTGTGTACAATGTGTACACCTTGAGTTAAAACTCCACCTACTGTTTTCAACCGAGACATATGCTGCTTTTAAGGGCGCCTCGTAAAAAGTCAACTTCACATATTGTAAATAGATCCGAGTTTATTTTCAGTCGAGTGTTGGCAGTTTAATGTGTCAAATGGCCTTACAACACGACCCCAATTAAAGAAATTAAATTGCCCCCCAAACTTCAGGTGAATCAGTTCAAAGAGAGACCCTTTCCACCCTCAAATGGACAGGTGTGTAACAGCACCCAAAGGTGGGGAAGGAGGCAAATCAGTGACAGTAGTGGATTATGGTAGGTGTAATGATTCAGCCCATCTAAATCTTTTATAATATAGATTTAAGTGATTTATAAAGAAAATGTACCTCTCATTTTTATTAATTGTCATACAATTTTAGTTTTAAACGACAATATATATATAATTAAATTAATAAAAGGGTTGGTTTGAAGGGGGTGAAATGTCAGGGGGGAGTCTGATATTTGACCCCCTTCAGCCCAGCCAGAGGAGGCCCACACAGACACAGGGACAACATGCCCCAGTCAGTGTGATATTGCATGAGCTGGTGTTTACAATTGATCCAATTTCTGTTTGATCCAGTTTGTTCTTTGTGTCAAAATGGGGTCACATATTGAATTGCTGTGGTAAAAAGGAGAATACAATGTTGCACAAGTGTTTATTTGGCAAAGAAATGAAGCAAAACATCACTGCTGATTTAGTTGAGTAAATAAACATCAGACATGCTTTTAATGTTTTTTTAATTTATTTCTTTGCAAAAATAGTTGATCACTTGGATGCAAAACTAAAAGTACTGCTGTGCTTTTTGCCCCGTCGAACCTCACATTCAGGTAAGGCACAATGATCACTTCTCATTTCTTTAAGCTACTCCCCTCCAAAATATTGTTTGGCTATTACAAAATGTGAATCTATAGTTTATTTTTAATTGTAGACATAATGCAGTTTAGTTAGAAACATAAATAAGACAACAAACAGATAAATGTTCCACAAAATAGGAACGAAATAGGCTGATACAAATCATTCACTCCCAACAATTATCCAGCACTTTACCTATCGACGAGATTTGCTGTACAAGCTCAATTACATAGAAAATTCACATGTGGGATAATTCCGTAGATTTATTATTTCTCTTGTCATTGAATATTTAGGCTTGTGAATGCTCGTCATACACCAGCGCAGTATCTAGTGATGGAGTGTTGGTATCGTACCAGCCTCTCGCCTGTTTGGTTGCCACTGGACACAAGTTCTGTTCACACCACCTGATAGACGATTTCACAATTAGGACCGTCAAATAAGAACGTGTGTGTGTGCCTGTAAATTTAGGTTCTGTGTTGTGTTTTGTTTCACCTGAGAGCAGCATAAGTATCAGATGGAGAGGCTCCTTTCCAAGATGCGTGGTCGATAAGAAGAGCGCCTGTGGAGAACATTGATTACACAGGTTAGTGTTCTCTAAGATGATCATTTGAGGGTAAAACATATCCTATTACAATGGAATTTGTGTGTGTGTGTGTGTGTGGATGGGGGGTGTACTTACCTATGTAGATACGGGCCAAGCTGTATGCCAGGTCTCTGGATGCCAGCTCCAGATAGCTGGGATCTCTTGCAGCTGCTAATTGCACAAACTTCCCCAGTTCAGAGAGAGCAACACCTACTGCTTTCACAGCTGGGGTCAATGAGGGAACGTTGGAGGCAGCTGAAAGCAGGGACTACCAGGAGAAGAAAAGAAGCGCACATCACTTTCCTGCTCAGAATGCAGAGACCGAACTGGTCAGACAAGATCTTTCCCTGCCCCCTGACCTTGGTATGGGTGAAGTAGGCCTCAAGAACCATTCCTGAACTTCGAGCCAGACAACGCAGCACATCCAGAGACAGAACATTTGTTGTACCTTCCCATATACTCAATACCTGAGATAGGAAAAAGAGAGGTAATCTTGGAAAATGTAAAATAAAGTAGATTTTTATGGTATTAAGCTCACCTGTGCATCACGAAGAATCCCTGGTAACCCTGTGTCCTCAATGTAGCCCTGTCCACCAAAGCTTTCTAAGCCTTCAGACACCACAGCCACTGCCTGAGACAAAACAAGATGTGTGTCAGTATGACTGCAGCCGGGTGACAGGACAGGAAACCTTATGTCATCTGCAGTGTGTGCACCTGTTTCCCTGTGTACAGTTTGACCACTGGTGTGAGCAGGCGTAGAAGGTGTATTTCAAGCTGGGTTGCGACGCCAGTTTCCTCTCGTCCCAGCAGGCGACACACATCCATCAACAGGAGGAAGGCTCCACGAGTCTCCACCTGCCAGAGTGAGGGAAGTCAGAAGCAAGCAAAGGCAAAGAACGTTGGGAAACACTGAGCTTCAGCTACGACATCTAGAGGAGGATGCTTACCTCCATCCTGGCAAGGGTCTGCATGTGGAGTGGGTGGTCTTTAAGAAGCTTTCCAAAGGCAGTGCGACGACTGGCATAGTCACGAGCCAACTGGACCACCCTTTGGAAAGGCACACACACACAATTATTAATAATCTGCCAATTGAAAGCAAACTATTCCATCCTGCAGTGCAGCAGTATGAGGAGTAACCTGCCTTCTCATGGCTGCTGCTGCAGAGACACTGTTGTGTATCCTGGTTATGGTTAGCATGTTAGCTATGGAGGCCACCCCTCTTCCTTCCTCTGACAGCTGTGTATATAATAGAGTGATTTAAAATTTGAAAAATACAACATATTTATTCCACAGTAAATCGTCTTCCATCCATATTCACTTATTTTATGAAAACAAATGAGCTGTACCTGCCTCTGCACAAAGGTCAAATGCTACTTTGCAGTAGCACAGGCAGTCATATCTCCATGACTCAGAGAAACCATCCACTGTTTCTTATTACTGTGATAAGTGATGATGCGAGGTGATGTGTAACTGACCCTGTGAGCCTGCAGGCCATCCAGGAGCAACTCAGCAGTGGGCATCTGTCTGGTTCCCAGCTTGTCCTTCAGTTTCTGGACCTCTATTCCCTTCAGCCTGCCCTCCTGATCTCGACTCACCTCTGCATAAAACAGAGACAAACCCCTGCTGCCCTGTGGGACAGAAACAAGCTCACATGCAGCGCCATCGATCATTCAAAGAGAGCGAGGACCGATGTGGAAAAGTGAGAAGTACCGGTGTGGTCGCTCCCGCTCTGTTCTGCACTCGGGCCAGTGTGAGAGTCATGTCTGCATCTGTGGCAGAGGTGAACCACTTGAAGCCATGGAGTTTGTATGATCCATCTGCCTGAGGAGCAGCCACCGTCTCTGTGCCACTGGCTAAAGGGTTGAGAGACACCAAGTGGCAACACATGATTATTGCAGAACAAAGCAGTACAGCAGTAACTCCGCTAACAATAATGAGCCATTGTTGACACATTTAATTGCATTCCCTAGACTCTTTCTTGATCAAATCTAAACTTTTATTCATTTTATTGTATTTATATTTATTTCCTTATTTATCAGGGCCCATGCACAACATTCCAATGTACCAGACTGTTGCTCTAAAATGTAGTCCCTGGACAGGAGATGATGTAATTGAATTAGAATTAGACATTAGTATACATCAAAATTGAAGACATGCCAACATAACAGAGACATAAGATAGTATAATAAAGTGACAGCAAAGGCAGAAAGACATTGAAAAACATTGAATTGCTGGATCGGATTGATGTTCACATATCTGATTCATATCTGTCATGAGGTTTGCTATTTCAGACGCAGAAAGTAGCCAATGAACTGCAGAAACACTCCTTTGTTGGCTGGCTTTGTTGGATACCTGAGTTTCATGACTAACCCACATCAGATCCTCCTCTTCTTTCAGTCATCCATTGTCCGGACGTCCAAAAGTGTTCAGGCTGACGGCTGGTCAAACGACTGTAGGCTTCATCTACAGGCCATGAAACACCTAGGGACTTTACACACATCATTTTACAGCTCAATTAGTACAAACTAACTCATTCTGCAAGCAACGTCATTCTGTTTGAAAGTAGTCTGTGAAACCTTCCGTAAATTGCTCTACAGATGAATATTTGTCTTTCAATTAGGCTCTATTCCCCAAACATTTATACTCTTTCCACGCCTGCTCGACCACTTCAGTTAAGTCAGAGATGATCCAACAGGAACACACACCACCGTGTCTCATCGTGTCACTTTTCTGTGGTGCGTCTTTCCAGTGGATCTTTGAACAGATGACTGATACATACAGTAGTCACACGAGGATCACAATCTGTCCTGGAGCTGTGGTGAGCTTGGCTTCTTATTGGCAAAATACACTGCTACTGTGCTGCCAATGCCTGCGATTTCAACTGATGCTGTGTATTTAGTCATAGTCTAGGAGAAAAGAGTGTTTGGGCCATACTGAGAATAAGAGTGGACAGTTGAGAATTGCATTACATAGACTTTTGAAGATTTTGAAATCTTTGAAGCTGACCAAAGCTACTTTAACCACACACTTTATACTCAAAAGATACATTTTGATTTATCACTTGACAAACACACCTGGATGACTTTTGCAGCTCCATCAGTCATGGCCAGAGGACAGGTGTAGAGACCAGAGGATGGAGAGAAGAGGTACAGCTTACTCATTTGGTACACACGGCTAGAAAACACAAACACAGGGACAGGGTCACATCATAACAAAATGAAAACAGCTATAAATCAAATCAAAATAAGGGTGATCTGTTCTATTAACAACTACTGACACATTTATGAAATTTAAAGAAATAAAAGCTGAAGTGTAGAAGTGAGTGAAAGACTCTCCTTACCTCCACTCCCCAAATGGCCTCTCATAACCAATGGCAACCAGGCCTTCCTGAGCTGATAGGTCTTTCATTCGTTTCCAGGCTGCGGAGGTCACAATGTGGTCCACTCTGCGACCCCAGGCGTCAAAATGCACCAATCGTGGAGGAGTAACCTCACACTCCTGGCCCCACCCATCCACCTCATTTGCCATGCGCTCACCGAATGCACATAAGTCTGAGAATACAGCCTGTGAGAGCACACACAAACCATTTCTGTATTGAGATGCCCCATTTTAATCTACAGTAAAGAGAGGTCAGAGCACTAACTTGAACTTGGTAAGAACTAAAAGTCTGTTCCACATCTGTGAGAGGACACATTCCTATTTGTAGCCTAAAACCTTTCCTCAGCTGTGGTCCAGTGCTGTTATTGTAAGGTCAGAGGCATTTCATTCGGAAACAATAGTAATGTTGACCCTAGAATAAGAGTAATCATGGCGGTGTCAGTTGATTAAATTTAGAATGTAAGCGGTAAAGAGTTACTGTATATTACAGTGTCAAAATTAAGAGGAAATACAGGTGCCAATAGTTTAATTAAAGTTGCAAATAATTGTATATCCAAGAACAACTGTAGTCTGCTCCTTCCTCACCTCCTGAGGCAGGTGTCTACTCAAGTATCCCCTCAGCAAGCCATCCTCTAGAAATGGGTTCTTCAACACAGGCCTTTCCTGGAAGAATGGCCCTATCCTGGCTCTGGAAAAGGCCAGGGAGCCTTCTGCTTCCCAGTGTTGGACTTCATCAGCCCTTGTGCCTGTTTCAGCTACACTGGCTGATCTGATGTGGATGAGAGGTGGAGGAATGCCACACAGAGATCTGTAGCAGCCTCCAGCTGCATGGCGGGTCAGGGGGGCTGAGCACACTGACATGGCTCAAGACTTGCAGTCTGAGGGGAGTCAGCACAGGATTACAAATAGATGATGATACTTCTGTTCTCTAAAAAAGTTATGAGTTGAATTAGATACAAATATATTCACAGAAAGTGTTTTCCTATGACATTTTACCCTGAATCATCTTTATTTTTTGACGTAAAGTATCTAAGAGAGAGACTGCAATGTACATAAAATAATCTCAAAACTCCTTCAGTCCTCACAGTTAATAAAGCATTTATCTGTTCTTGTTATAGCATATGTGTAACTAATATCATTAACCATGGCTTCGTTCCATTTAGGTGAGTCCCTTATAGGATTGCTGCCATTATTAATGTTATCAGTCTCACCTGTGTTTGGCAGCTCTTGAAGTCTCTTTTGACTGCAGTTTGTTGACTGTATTTTGCACATGACATCTTATTTTGCTAAATGTGTACCCGATTAGCAAACTTCTCTTAATCTGGCCATAAACATAAACAAACACAGGTAGAGATTCAATAAATTACACTAAACTAAGGACTGGCTCGTTTAAATGATGCTTATACCGAATAAAACAGTTTTGTATTAACTGTAGCTTCCATTTTAAATAGATAGTAACGACTAATTTAGCTGACTGTTGCCCGAAGTAACC
The DNA here is from genome assembly GCA_900312555.1 of Lamprogrammus exutus. NCBI lineage: Eukaryota > Metazoa > Chordata > Actinopteri > Ophidiiformes > Ophidiidae > Lamprogrammus > Lamprogrammus exutus. Next base: position 9,869 of record OMOW01066396.1, read on the forward strand.
CGAGAATTGGAGCAAAGGCTATCATAGCTAACAATAAACCAATTTCCCCGCGGTCAACAACGACGATTATTTTCAAGAGATTTTACAACAGAATAACTGCTAATTCCTTTCTTCATATTGAATCGCCATAAAGTTAATGTCAAAAACTAAACATATAAATATACACTGCATCTATGCAAAAGAAAGAACAGAGCTCGCTCGGTTTACTTACTTGCACTGTTTACGTTCTGCGCAGCTGACAATTTCCGCCTTCAAAATTAAAGTTCGAAGAAATGCCGAACACTGAAGGACAGACGGCTAAACATTAGCCAGTGACTTTTGTACCTCCGTATAATTTAATATTTAAACAAAATAAACCAGTTCCCGGTGTGTGTCTTTCCCTGAGAAGGAGGGAATGCGGCAGGTGGCTGACGCCTACATTTAGACTTTATGAGACAGAAACGAAATCACGATTTGACCTTTGAGCAACACAAATGCTTTAAGAGTTAAATTGCTGACTATCTTTATTTTCCTTTAGTTTTACTTGAATATCCAAACGGAATATTACCATCATATATTTGTGTTACAGTATATTTTAAAGTATCTGATGATAGTTCAGATGGTGGATGACACCCAGTCTATGAGTAATATTAGGGTGCGAGTTGTACAGCAACACGTTTCATCAGTTATTTTACAATATTAACTTCTACAGTCACTTATTCTTAACCATATGAACTCTTGAGGTCATTTACTTTACCTTGAAGATTGGCATTTGTTATTCCAGCACTTGATCGAGTGTGATGATTGTTTTGTGAACGGTTGGTCCAGACAGAGGTGTTGTATCCTATCAGTAGTGTTGCAATCTCCAGCCACGGTTAATCTATTCAGTTCAGGTCTACAACAGCAAAAGCATCTTCGCTCTTGGCCAAACAAGACACTTTGTATGTACAATAGTCTCTTTTACATTGTCACATCCATAGTACTACAATTACACGTAATCTCTCAAGTGAAAACTGGTGAAGATTGCACCTTAAATCCACATAAAATCTGCTCGAGAACTTGATAAATGGTAGAATTATAGAGTAAATGTACAAGTCTGCAAATATGGAGACTGACATTGGCCCGTCTCACATATGTAAAAATACATATATAAAAAATGCAAATGATCAATATTATTCAAGAATGGGTATTCAACAGCTGACATGCATACCTCAAAGCAGTACTGAAATTGGTTTATTATTCTCTGTAATGATGAGTCAAAATACATCTTTGTTCCAACCAGAACTACATGCACCTTTTAATAAAACATTTCCATGACTTGTTAAAACTCTTTTCAAAGGAAAAAAACCCTCAAGAACTGAATTATCAACACAACTTTTAGCACGTAACTATTATATTTTTTTTCTTCCAAAAATAAAGACAGAAAACAGTCATAGCTTAATCGCAGGATGGAGTTATGGAAATAATCATACTGATAAAACCCAGTAATTGGTTTTGGTTTGTGGGTGTGACAAACGACCCATCAAGGAAGGTGAACCTGGTGTGCAGGCAGACTAGGAAAGGAAAAGGTAAGGAAGAACACTCGTGTGTTTGTGCAGCATTGAAAACCGAAAGTTAGCGTTTAAATGAATGCTGCAGTGCAGAAGACAACCACCACAGAGAGTTTTATCAGTGTTGAATGACTTATTGATGTGGCAGAATGATGCACTGGTAATAACAGACCAAAATCAGAAACAAATGTCAACATGAGCAGTCTGCGGTTTGCATCACAGCATAAGTTGACACTACAAAAGGAGCATGAACAGTATTAAACACATGATTGTGATCAGGAGAGACTGGCTCAAACGTAGATCAACATATATAGGCAATTATATAAAAAGGATTAAAAAGAATTCCACAGGCCAAAGGTTACCAAGAAACGTATAAACACCAGAGAACCTGCCCAAAATCAAAGAGCATGGGTCCTAAATAAAAACACTAAAATGAAAGATCAAAATAAGGATAATCTGTTTCAACAAGTGGAAGGATTTACACTGAAATTATCCCCACATCTTCACCGCTGACTTTGAAAATCCACAACAGATGCAGGATTGAGGGATGAGTCCTTCGGGAGATAGAATGCAAACTGCTGTTTGCATGCCCTCCTTCCTCTCCTTCACTTTTGTCTTCTTTAATCCCCCTTGGTGAGAAGGTCTTCTATGTAAGCATCAAGTTCATCATCTGTGTTGATGTCAATGTCCTGGAAGTGCGAAGAGCAATTACAAAGACAAACGTTTCCAGTTAACAGGAGATTATGCGTTTGTTGGATCCTTCATAGCAGCTAACCCTAACCTAGCATTATGAAAAAAAACCTTCATAAACAAGACAGCAGAAATTCACATTCATGAGATTGAAGGTGAATTGAAAAAAGCATTAGAGACCCAGCAAATGTTTACAAAGTCATGGGTAAGATGCAAACAGATGTGGCTTCATTCTAAGTGGTGCAGATTAAGGTGAAGAAAATAAGATTTTTGCCAGCTAATACATTTCTACCACTGTATGATAGTGTTTGTACTTTCATATCACCCAGCCCCACTCAGCCGTTTTACCTCTTGAACTTTCTGCAGAAGAGCAACAATGTTCGTCCGTAGTTTCTGTAGTTTCTCGTCTGCCTCCTTCAGTTTGACCTCGGTGTTGTTGTTCTTCTCCTCCACAGCTTTGGCTTTGGCATCAGCTCTGCTCTGGTATGAGTTACACAACGACTGGAGGCCAGATTCATACTGCTGGAAATACTCTTTCTAAAAGGAGGACAGATTCACACAAACAATAAGGGACTCATTCCTCAGGGCAGGCAAACAGATGCCCAACACTGAAGGCTTTTGATTCCTTTGAACGCAAAACTACATTTTCATTATTTAAAATTTAGACATTCTGACTTCAGTGCCAGTCTATTAAATCATGCAAGAGGTGTCTCACCAAGGGAAAAGCCACCAACTCCTCGGCCGTCATGCTGTTGACGTCGTCTTTTGGAATCCGAAAATGAGGAGGGAAAAAGTAACGCAGCATTGTCCTGGACACAAAGCACATTTTTAATGAAGTGAACCTTTACAGTTACAACTGGCTCATGGAGAGTGACTGCTACTGCTGCAACAAGAAATCAATTCAATATTCATCGTTTGTCTTATTTACCAATAATCGGTGTTGGAGAATCTGTCAGCTGAATAAAAGCTCACCTCAACATGGTGACCAGGCTGTCCGTCACCTCTCGACTGGTTCCTGGTTGGGTAGTGTCCGGTTCCATGCGTGCAGGACCCTTCTCCGTCTCCTGCTGGGTGTCAGGGGTCTGAGAGATTGGAGATGGCGGCCGCATCAAGCGAACCTCATCACTCCCCTTAAAGACCCTTTACAGACACACACAAATGATGCACGTATATTATCTTGCGTGACAGCAAAACGTGCCCTGATGATGTAAACACACACTTACCAGCGGTCCTTAGGGGTAGATCTGGGCACGTAGTCAAACTTAACTTTCCAGCGAACGCTCTGCTTATTCACCTCCACAGCAACGACTTTGCCTGTGTACCACTCCTTATTGACACGTACCTCAACCAGCAGACCCTTATCTGTGCAAACAATTAAAAAATAAGTTGTTCAAATCGCGAGTGGAATTCACGCTCTTCTTCCGTCACCTCTGCCAGTCATTTGTCGGCAGAGATACTCGTCTTCTCTCTCACCTTTCTGAGCATTTTTCGTGTCATTCTCGAGTGCTGGCTCTGGAGCCTTCTCAGATGCCTGCGAACACAACACAATCATTAGCATCACATCAGCTGCTGTTTCTGTCTGGCCGTTTACACTTTGAAACTTCGATTTTGATACTGTGATTAAGGCAATAAGTCATTTTTTTCAAATGTCATGTATACACTTTGATGTGACTGAAATTAGCACAAATTGAAGTATGCTTCGTCAGAGGAACAGACCTAGAATATGCAAATGTGAATCGATTTATGCGGGTATGTAAACGTAATCAAAGTAAGCCACATAGGCACCTATTAGGCAACACATTGCGTATACTCTGAGAAGGGCGAAATCCTATGGATTCCATGCATGTATACGGCTGAATTGCATTTTTGCCTTTAATCACAGTAAGGACACATACACAGGAGTATTGAGTGCATGGAAACATAACAGAGAGGAAGGTTAACGGAAATGATTGGCATTATTGTGAATCAAGAGATAAAGGTCCCAGTATGATGTCAGTAATATGCGAGTGAGACATGCATGGTAGCTGAGAGCCATTAGATAAGAACGCCTTTGCTTCTATTCTAAAAAGATAGGATTGTTAGAGGAGATCGTGTGAAAAACCACAAAAAGAAGAAAATGCTTTAGTCGATGCGAGAGCAGATGCAGCCCGACTCCATTTGCAGGGCGCAGAGAGAGAGAGGGTCCGGGCGAGACTACCTTGGCCCTGGCTCCGTGCTGCTGTATGGGGGCGGCTTTGGAAACAGAGTTGGGTGTGGTTGGGGGCTGCCGTGAAGCAGCAGCAGCAGTTACCACTTTCTTCTCAGGCTGGGGGGGTTTGCTAATCTGAAAGGTCAACATCAGAGGGGCTTTGACTGCAGGTTCAGTACGGACGCATGGCGCTTCCCTTCTTTTCCATGTGACACTGAAACTGATTCATTGGAAACGAACTGAGCAACCTCGAGGATGTCTGAGGCAAAGCAACCTTCTCATAGGTCTTGTCATTAAAAACATTGTCTGATGAGAGGGTTAATGCTGTGCCATTAACACCCTAACAGTGTTGAACCACCACTGTAGTGCCCACAATGAATACAATGGATGAATATACAAGATGAAAGTGAATATCTAAAAATGAGAGCTGATAATTCTGCCTCTTTTATACACCAAGGCTACTGTCTCGCATCAGTACATGTGTACTGGAGCTTGTGTAAGGCTGTGGGACAATACATTTCAGGTCACTCGATGACAAGAACAGCCCATTCACAAAGATGAACTCTAGTGTGTGTGCGTGTGTGTGTACCTCTTCCAACCTTCCACGTTTGGGAGGTGGGGCCTTCTCAACAACTTTTCCACGGTTACCAGCTGCTGCAGCCATCTTGGATTTCCTGGTCTGTGGTTCTTCTTCACTGTCGTCCTCTTCATTTTCTTCCTCCTCCTCGTCCTCCTCTTCCTCTTCCTCACTATCCTCTTCTTCCTCTATGATTCTTTTGCGTTGGCTCGTGGCTGCTTGCTTGGCGGATGATGCTTTGGCCGGTGTCTACGTGAGAGTTCAGCAGATATATTTGATCATTATGAAGGAGGCAAAGGACACATCGTCTCCTTCTGTTTGGACTTCACTTGTACGTGCAGCCATATGATTACATTCTCCAACAATTCCATACATCCGTCACTATGTCTTACCGGGAGAATATTCTAAAAGCTGTCACTTACGCGTGTGCTGCGGCTGGGTGGGGGCGTTCTTGCAGTAGCTCGGGGTGAAGGCTTCGCAGGAGGTGGAGCAGGCTTTGCAGCAGCTCGGGACCTGGACAGCTCGACTTTGGGTGTCGGGGTGGCAGGTGTCCGGGTGGGGCGTTGAGAAGCTGCACGGGCTGGGGGGCCACTGGGGGCGGTTTTGAGGAGAGGCGGGAGAGGTGGGGAGCGGGGACGTGCTGTTGACCTGGTCGCCTAGGGGGGAAGCACGCTAAAAGCAGCAATTTGATTGAGAATTTATTCTACACCAGTAAAGACAAATTCACAATCATGGCTTATGTATCTACAAGTGTGCCATTTATCACAGTTAAGCTGAGTTTCTGTAGAAGAAAAGAGCTTAATTAAAAAACTCAAAAGCCGTACATCAAACCTTATAGGAAATCAACAAATCAAGAGGTTTAAGTGGGGATTTGAAAGGTGACACACTAGAGGAAGCGTACTTTGGAGGGTGTGTGTACCTGAGAGGAAGTGTCTGTTGGCTTCATGCTGACCTCCAGTGGTAGTTTCTTCACGTCGGCTGCGGATTTGATGGTGCTGGTTTTCTGAGGGTACGAGACGTATTTGTGACCCGGTGTGTGACGAACAGAGGCGGAGAAAGAAAGAAAGAAAACAAATGGAAATACCTGCAAGGCCTCCAGCTTCTCCTGCTGCTGTCTGATTTTCTCCGTCAGTT
>OMOW01066404.1:2231-12732 GCA_900312555.1 Lamprogrammus exutus
CTGTGACTGGAGTTCAGACGTGTGCTCTTCCGATCTGGAATAATCAAGCATTGGCAGCAGATATTTACTTACTTGTTCCACAATTCTAAATAAGTCTCCCGTCCCTGTGTGGCTGTCTGAATTCATCACACTTTCAGACAGGTGTAAGTACACGGGGACACTTGCTGCTGTAATGGTGAATCTGCCTGGCCTCATGACAGCAATGCATCCCCACAGACTCAAGATGGCGCTATTAAGCTGACTTGTTGCTCGTTGACTCCGCAATAGTCAGAAAACTTGGACCAGACACTGCGCTGGCAGAAGCAGCGGCCCTCTGACAAAAGTTAACGTTTGGCTTCTGCACACCTTATTTGTATTTATTTTTGTGGGGTTTTTTTTGGAATTTTTATCAACTTCTTATAAATCAAAATGTCATTCTCATTCACTGAGACTGTTTTTGACACTTCTGTTTGTTACTCTGACGCATAATAAAAAAATGTTTAAAAGATTTGTCAACATCATGCATTTTTTTGTACATTTTTACTATTTTCTCACTATTATCTTTCGTACTACTGCACTACAGTAAATCTGATTTTCACGTTTGTGTTTAAGTGTGCGAATTGTGAGTGATAGTGATACAGATCTGAATGAAGATGCATATTAAACATTTTGTTTGTTATTCTAGTGTCATAGAAACCATATATCTGTTTGTGTGATGTTTACACTCTTACTTCCTCACAGTGTGTAAGACTTTAATCTAACAGATGAACGTGCTGTGTAGCTGATATGCTTTGCAGAAGTTTGTAAAGAGACGGCCCATATTGCTGAGCTGGTGGCAAAACAGAGGAGCTCCAAGAGGCCCGGGCGCTCAAAACTTGTCAACTGCATGATGCGGGCCAAACCTTCCAACACCTACATGTTCAACGGTACGGTAGGGGGCGCTTTGCTGGCACTTAGGTTATCAGGGGGCACATCACTGTAACAGATAATGCATCAGCAGAGTAGCAACAGGTTTTCAAAACGCTTAGGCTGTCTGTTGTTTGGTCCCCGGGTGGTGAAGGTTTCAAAAGCCCACTCAGGGTTATTGAGTTTTAGTCTCGTAACCTCATATTTCTCTCAATGTCTTCCATATCCCTCTCCCATATCCTCACTCAACCCCGACCTTTTCCCCTTTTTCCGCATGTGTAGTGAGGCCCAGGTCCTCCCTCCGTCAGCCTTCAGGTCAAGATGCCTCGGGCTGGCCAATGCACCGCCCTCGGCCCTACAGTGGTTACGGAGGCTTCAGCGCGACAGGAGACTACAGGTAGACATTGAATAATATCTGAATGCACCATCAAATATCGTCTTACAATCAGAAGTGGCACCACTGTTAAAAGCTCTTACTGGCACGAGCAATCATTTAAGGTACTTATAGTGCATCATAGCAAAGTGCGTCATTTAGACCGTTTTTGCATTTTGAAAAACAATGTAATTCATGATTTAGTCTTCCTTGTCTTTCTTACTTTTTGTAAGTGAATTCTAAAATGAAGAAACCAAAGTGTTTCGCCTGTGTTCTCCTCAAACGTCAGGCTGTTTGACCAGAAGTTAAGCTCCGTCACCCCTCTGCAACACAGGCGACCGGCCGTAACCGTGACGCAGCCGATCGTTCAGCCTCACAGGTGAACCACACACACACACGCTCGCACAGGGTGGACAAACGGTTACAAGCTGCCATTACTGTGGAGTTTTGCCTTTTCGTGCAGGCTTTCGTGTCTCAGGATTCTATAAAACGTTTGTCATAATTCTGAAAGTGTTGCCAACAGGTCAGTGAGCCACTTGGTGAACCACCAGAAGCCTTCAGGTATGCAGCACTGTAAGTCTTTCTTGATTGCTGTTGATTTCCCACGAGTCTTAAAATATAATCAGAAATATATAATTTACATGCTAGTCTGACGATTGTTGAAATGCTTGATTTGATGGTGACGTTTTTGGGGGAACTTGCTCAGTTCTAAACATCTAGTAAAAGCAGTACAGCTTAGATAAGTTTGACAAGTAAATAGCTCCTCTATAACAAGGAACATATACTCTGCGTTATAGCTTTCAACCAATTTTTGATGTAAAGGATTTTAACCTTCCTACAGTAAGGTTTTAATATAGGCAGTGCACTGATATCAGCGTTTGTTTTCTTCTTTTACAGCAATGCCCTTAGGAAAAGCCTCCAAATCTCTCCAGGTACGGAAAGACCTCGTATCTCCTCCCACATGAAATTGTTTGTTTTACTGATTCTTTACTTTTTCACACACTTGAAGTCATTAGTAGAGGACATTAGGGGGGTAATTCACAAAACACACCTGCTTTAGTCTTGACGGTCAATTTCAGTAGCATGAAACATTGGTGATGTTTATTTGGCTCACATGTTGGCGTTTAATAAATGTATTGTAAAGTGCTGAAGTGGTGTTGATAATGATCTGCCATGTGCCATCTACCGCTTGGTTCTCCCCTACCCTTCCCTGAGTCCAGTCCAGTCTGTATGACCGGGACCTCATTCGGCGCCGACTCTCGCAGCTCCTGGAGAAGTACTGCAGTGGACTCTGGATGTCCAAGCTACCAGAGTTCTACCAGCAAATGTTCAACCAGACAGTCCACCCTCAGGCGCTCCTCGATCTGGAGGAATGGACGGACGTCTGTTTGGTGAGTCTCTGTCCTTCATACAGGGACTTAACTTTATTGACATCTCTCAGTAAAGTCGTTACAGTTCACCACATACCATCGTAACAATCATTTCTTTATTTTAAATGCTGAACTAAAACTTTCAAACTTGATAAGCCACTCAGTTTTGAATGCCAGACATTTATTGCTTAAAATACTTTTAAAAAATGTAAAATTCACAGGAATAAATCGTTGTTCAGCAGTATGTGTGTCTATTCATGAGTTTAATATAAAAAATCATTGAACTTGATCTGCTCTTTTTATGTTGGCTGATATTTTTGCCCTCTGACCTTCACAGGTAGAGCAGCCTTTCTCCAACAGAGCTGACCGCCTGGTCTACCCCCCCCTCCCTTCCAAGCCTTCCACAGCCAATCAAAATAACCGCACGAACAACACTTCGGCGTTATCCACTGCTTCCACACACGTTCCTGAGCAGCCCTCCGATGTCCTCTCCTCGTCCCGTGTCCCTTCACCTCCTGGTTTCGTCAAAAACCCATTGGCTAAACCAACATTCATTTTTGCACGACAGACTGTGGTAGACTCACGAGGGAACCCGTTATCTCCGGTCACCTCTCACAGCCCCTTTCCCAATCGCGCCCTTGTGCCCCAGCTTCCCTCGTTATCCCCGGGGCCCAACTCGAGCTCTCTGTGCAATGGCAAACCTCATTTAAGCATCGACTGTAATGCTTCTGCTGCATTAAAACATTTTCCCAACGGTGGATGGAAATCTGATCATAACTCGCCCGCAACTTCTAGTAACGGCAGCCCAAGCAACGGATTCCCCCCGCCACCGTCCGCCTCTGCCGCCGGCGTGTCAGAGGACATCCGACGGAAGCTAATGGAGCTCCTGTCAAAGTACAGTAATGGTCTGTGGACCCACGCTCTGCCCAAGCTCTTCATGGACACATACAAGATCCCATTCCCCGAAAATATTCTGAGCAATTTTTCTCTTTTGCTGGACATTTGCACTGTGGAGTACCCCGAACCAAACGACAAGAAGAAGGTGAGCGAATGAGAGAGGAGATCATGTCTGCCAGAGGACCCACAACCTCCAAATGAGTCTTAGTACAGATCCGTAGGCTATTGATAATATTTAATGTACGCCATCAACAGCCAGAATGAACACTACCTACCTGTCTGCCAGTTTATCTTTAAACATTTGCGATTGTTAATGTCTTTGATGATGATGATGATGATGCTTTTTCCTGTGGCCAGGCAATCCTTTATAACAGAATCGTTGATTTGGAATCCACCAACAGCCCACTAAGACCGCAGAGCAGGAACTGTCCGTCTGGAATCGAGGTGTTGGGCCATGCGGCTCCTCTCTGCCTGGTTCCTCCCTCCGAGCAGTACCCCTCTGTGCTCATCACTGAAGCTAAGAGTGGCAGTGCTGTGACTGTGAGGTAGGGCACTGTCATTCAGACATCATTATTGTGTACATTCACCGGCTGATAACTGCCAGTGATTGCAGTACTCAAAATCAAAAGATATGGGAAAGCCCTGAATCAACTCCAGTGTGAATTCTCGTGTAAATGTATACAGACGTCATAAAAATGATCTCAAGCTTGAGATGTTTGCTTTGTAAATACAACATCCAGGGAACGCACAGGTAGACGAGATGACAAAATTCTGCCGTCTGTCTTTGCTCAGGTATGTAGGTGACAACTACTCCAACGCCCAGGAGGCTGTGGAGGACGCCATGTGTACCTTCTATAGGCAAAGCTCTGCCCAGCATCTCTTGTCCAAACCTGCGGTTGGTCAGCTAGCGGCAGTCCGAGGGGAGGAGGGAGAGGAGCTGGCCAGAGCTCAGATCATGGAGGCCATCACCTCAAACAAGTTCAAGGTAACTACTGTGGTTAGTTAAACATTTGGTTGATTTTTATGGCTTTATATTACATACTTGGTAATGCTGCATCGTGATGGGTGATTCATTGGTCAGTGGGTTGGACACTCAATTGTCCCACAGGTCAAAAATGTTCTCAAACACCGCTTGATTAAATGTAAATAAACTGCAGTATTGGTGTGTTGCACTTTTTCCGAGTTAATTTCCCTAATTGAAAGGTTTGGTTTGGTGATTTTAGATTGTAAAGGGCAAGAAATGCTAAATCACACCAATAAACCTGAAGCCAAATGTGAGTGCAGATATGGTGGACAAACCTGCTTATTTATTATGAGTCATTAATCTGTGAATCTGTACACACAACTTTCTAATGTGTGGGTACGACTATCAAGCTGTCTGCATGGATTCCTAATCACAGCTAAAGCAAATGTCTCTGCGATGGGACATATGTTGTGTGTTTCTCTGCCAGGTATACTATGTGGACTATGGCTTCTCCATGGAAACGAGTGGAACCAATCTGCTGCAGCTGCACCAGGACTTCCTGTCTCTGCCCTTCCAGGCCATTAACGTTACACTCGCAGGTATCTTCGAGAACGCGTTAAAATATACAAACGAGCATCTGCCGTTTCAAGACAAAAGCTTTACATTGGCAGCATTAACTGTACATGAACCCACAAAAGGTCATCCCTCTTTGTCTTCCTGTCCTCAGGTCTGGAGTCGTTCAGCTCCAGTCCACTGGTCCTGTCCGCCCTGGACAGCTTGGCAGTAGGAAAGATCCTGCTCATGGAAATGATCGAGCCGTGTCATCAGAGCGAAACACACGCAGTGGTGCTATATGACACATCGCAGGACGATGACGTCAACATCAACGTGTCCTGCCTCAAGGCCCTGCAGGACAAGACCATGGACAACCCTCTGACTGTCAGTATGATTTCAGTATGGTTGTGTTAGATGAGTGTATTGTGTTCTGTTTGTGTTACTGTGTGGCTTGCTGACATCTCTCGTTTAGCACTGCATGTCGGGGAACCAGTGAGGGACACTGTTGGACAATTCTCACATTAGTCTAGGCCAGTGGTGTCCAACCGCATCTTATCAGGACCCAAGAATCCCCAGAGATCAATATCGATCCACTTTGTTTTCCGTAAGCGTCATTTTTCTTTTGGCTGTAGGTAAACGCCATCTATCGGGGCGTGTGTGTAACCAATGTGTGTGCAGATGGAATCATCTACTGCCAGCTGCCCTCCAGAGGAACCGTGAAACTCACTCAGTTGCTGGAGCGAATAGATGCCTTCTTCATCAATCAGGTAGACAAACCATAAAACTCAACGAAAACTAAAAAACGAAACTAACCGAAATCTTCACACGCCAGCTCACTGACTGATCACTGAAATCAGTTGGTGTAGTGTTGAGTTGTAATGACTTCGCTCTCTTTAAAGAACTATGCACACTTTATGAGGTGTTTGCCCATTGGTTTTTTAGAGAAATTGTCTAGCATCAAAATCCTCTTTTCTCATAGGAACAGTCGCTCTGTTCTGTGCACATACAACATATAACATACAAGCTTTATTCCTTTGGGTGTTAGATAAAGAAATGATGAGGGAGAGTCAAAGACGTGTACTTTAAACTCCAAATGACCCGGTTATAAAGAAAATGGCTCGTTTGCTTTTATTCTGTCCAGATGACGTCAGAGTCGCTGGTGTCCAGGCCCTTCAGCGGAAAGATCTGCCTTGCCCCCTACAAAGGGAAATGGGCCAGAGTGGAGGTGGGTCGCTGCTGATATGATCTTGATATAATGACTGATATATTCTCATAATAGTCTATAATAATCAAGTAAGAAATGTCAAATCAGCTGCACAAAGTTGCATATTACAGAGTTTAAATATCCCAGGCAGGTTTACATGCTGCCACATCAAAACACATTGCACATATCAGTCAGTCTGAACTACCAAGTCATTGAGCTGACAACTTCAGGGATTTGTGTTTCCATGGCACCTCCTCCTGCTCCTCTCTTCTCATCAGATCACCAGCCTCTTCGGCAGCAGAGTGATGGAGGTCCTATTCATCGACTTTGGTGCCACGGCGACTATAGAGGTGACGGAACTCCGGGAGATCCCCGCCTCAGTTTATGACTTCTTTGTCGTCCCACCACAGGTCAGTGGTGTGTATGTGTGTGTGTGTGTGTGTGCAGATCTACTTTAATGCAGATGTCCAATCATCAGTGAATAGAGAAGTATCCTCCCCTTTACTGGTTCCCATGCAAAATTTCTACTGTATGTGTAATGGGTATAATGGGCGTATTTGAGATACACAAAATGACATATTAACTTCATAAATGACACATATGTTTAAATTACACCAATATTTGTTTTTTATTTATTTAGAACTAAGCCTACCAGAATAAAGGTTGTCGTGATGATCCCCATCCAACCCTAATAATGTGTGAGTGTAACAAGTTTATGCACATAAGCGCAGAGAAGATGGTCTTTTATTACCTAAACTCAGGCGTAACAAAGAGGCAATTTTGCAACAAAAGTAAGAATTATGACTGAACCACGCCGGCCGCACAGGTTCAGGTTCTGAACTTGTTACTTGGACTCATTGGGACCTTTTTTATGGGTGTCTTTGGCCTCCTCAGGCCATAAGGTGCCGTCTGGCTGAGCTGACAGTCCCAGAGGGAGACTGGAACCCCAAAATCATTCTCTGGCTGAAGGAGACTTTCCTGGGCTCCGTGGACTGTAAAATGAAGGTACACACACACACACTCATAAATGCACACACACTGTGCACTGTAATATGCAGCGTAACACAGCTGCTCTGAAATAACAGCTGAAAGATAATCATGCATTCAATAAGGCAGGAAAATGCTTACTGCATTAGAAATGGTGTTTGGCCCCGCTTGGACCTACTCACACTGTGTAAATAAATAAACAATCTTTAAACAGTCATGATAAAGTTTCCTCTGACTTGTGTGTGTAAATACGTATATGTATATATTTAAATCCCTCCCTTCATTCATTACAGATCTCCAAAATAGACGAGGACAAGAAGGACAGGCTGGTCTACATGTACCTGTTCGTCAGTGACGATCAGGAACTGGACAAGAGCATCAACCATCAGCTGGCCCATTCAGAGCTGTGGCAGCAACTCAGCGCGCAGAACAACCTATCCATCAGTAACAACAATCTGGATGCAGGTAAAAAATACAACAACAGACAACACAAACCACGCTGCGACAGACTGAGGGATGCTTTCAAACAACAGTCAGGTTTGGAGTCCATGAAAAAGGTTCTTTGGAGGAGATGCGTTTTCCATCATAACCCGGCAGAAATCTATTAAACAAGGTGAAGAAAGAAGATGGGAAACTGTTAAAATGATCTTGTGCAGGACAAAATGACAAGGCAGTTTTTTCAGGAATGACCAATTTTCTCATTTTCTCTTCTTGAAAACATGCAAAGTGGTTTTAAAATGTTTCAGCGACCCACAGATGAGAAACGGATATTTGATTGAGGCCGAGTCATTCACTAGCATGGTGCAAACCTGACGAGATCTCTCATCGTTCCCAAGCTTTTCAAAATGGGACACGAATGTATCTGTTGTTTGAGAATCATAATGATCATTCATATGTTAGGATTAAGTCTGTTCTTCCCCCCTTAATCACCACTACAGGTTCTCTCAGCGCTCTAGTGGAGAAGATGTCTCTGAGCAGTCGGGTCCCGGGCCCCGTTGGCGTTGGCAGACCCTCAGCTCAGCACAGAGCGGCTGGCTCCATCCCAGCGAAGCCCACCACAGCTCAGGAACAACAACAACTTCTGATGCCTCCTCTGCTGGATCTGCCCCAGGGGTGTGGAGAGGGAAACACTTTGCAGAGGCTCGTTTGGCACGTGAGGGAAATAACTTTGCCTTTATTCTTTGAGTCTGACGTAGAATTAGAAGCTTTCTCGTAGATCCATTTTATTTGTCCCTCCTCTATTTTGAGGACTTGGGGTAGTAATGTAGGCTTTTACTCTCTGGAATATTATCATTTTGTGTTTTCATTAGGGCTGCAGGAAACATCGCGATTTCGATTTGATGTACAATATGATAAACAAATCATGCGTCGCTCTGATATCACATTGTTGTTAAGTGTTTATTTAATAATAGCAAATATCTAAATCCCAAATTTGGTATTTTCAAAATCAGCCTTTTTATTATATCAATATATACATGGATATTTTAACATTTCATTTTATTCTATATATACAGTATATAGATATGATTTTACACTAGTCAAAGTCTGTGGAGTCGATGAAGCACAGAAGCACTCTTCCTCTCTGGCACATGCAGTCCATCCATAAATTATTTAATTACTTAAATTGCCGCCTTGCACAATTTGACAATCACACATTTTCATATCACAATTTCAGTTTTAATTCGATTAATTGTGCAGCCCTTAGTTTTAATACAGAAGTCGCAGGAAATTTGTGCATTGATATCAAGAAGAAGAGGAAGAACACCACCGCATCATTTGGTGATGCACCTCAAATTTACATCCAAGCAAAACATTTCAACCCTCAGAATACTTTCATCAGCCAATCAGCTTTGTAATATTCCTCTCCCCGCTTTCCTCAGCCCGGTCAGAACATAGACGTGTTTGTGCCGGCGGCCTGCCACCCCGGATACTTTGTGCTGCAGCCGTGGAAGGACCTCCATAAGCTGGTGGTGTTGATGGGGGAGATGATGCTCTATTACAACAAGACGAGTGACATCACCGCCGCCACACACGTCCAGAAAGGAGAAGTCTGCGCTGCTCAGATAGACAAGAAGTAGGTGGCTTCCATCTCAACTAAGCCTGAACACACGACTACTGCAGCAAACCAGGCAGGGCGTGAAGTGAAAACCTATGACATCTGATTTATGTCCCTCCCTCGAGGTTTAGAACAAAACATTGGTAGACGCAGAAACCACAGTTAACCCTGTGCAGCAGATGAGCTGATCAGATTTTGGAGCACTTTCATTAGTGATGAGATCAGAGTTTCCTTTGACATGGATAAGCCCTCAATGCTTTTATGCTATGGAGCTCATCTCCTGCTTTGAAAATAAGACTTCATGATGAAGACAACTGAATGCTTTCACAACAAATTATACATTAATTGCTAATAGTTATGGGTTATACTAGTATTACAGGTGTCTTGTTTTCCTTCATCTTTAAATACTAATCAACAAAATCGTGTCTTTTCTATCCAGCGCCTGTTTTGCTGCATCAGTCAGTCTAACCGAACCTTCCCTCTACCTAGCTGGCACCGTGTGGTGGTAAAGGGGATTCTGGCCAGTGGGTTGGTTTCTGTGTACGAGTTGGACCACGGCAAGCATGAGCTGATCCGCTGCACTAACCTCCGGCCCCTCATAGAGGAATTCAGACAGCTGCCTTTCCAGGCCGTCACTGCCAGACTAGCAGGTAAGATCATGATTCTCTGTATGTCCATTAAGAGTCAGAAACAGAAATCCGGTGCGTTCCAGCCAACATGTGAGAAGTGGATGTGGCCAGCACCAAAATCAAACACAAGAACAGCAAAAAACAAAGGAACGCCAGTGAACATCCAGTTTCTCCTCCTCTTCCTCCTGCAGGTGTGAAGGAGCAGCAGTGGTCAGAGGAGGCCTCCATGGTGTTCAGGAACCACGTGGAGAAGAAACCACTGGTGGCCCACGTGGAGAGTGTCCAGGAGGGACTGGAGGCCAAAGGTCAGCCATGGGCGAGCAGGCTGACGGTTTACCTGGTGGACACCACGGTGGAGGACAGGGACCTCTGGATCCACAACATTATGGACAACATTGGCAGCGAGCTGTCCTCAGCCGGGTAGGACAGCTCCCCCCGCAGGATGTACTGTCAACTAGCAAAACTTTGACTTTGAATTTAAGTGATCAAATGTGTTACTTGTTCTGTTTGCCAGTTCTCTTCAGTTTTCAGAGGTTTGTTCTGTTATTAAAATCTGCTGTTCCAAAGTGGATGTAATTTGA
>OMOW01066404.1:12752-25062 GCA_900312555.1 Lamprogrammus exutus
GAGATTCCGATCTGTGACTGGAGTTCAGACGTGTGCTCTTCCGATCTATCTCGTTCTGTTTGCCAGTTCTCTTCAGTTTTCAGAGGTTTGTTCTGTTATTAAAATCTGCTGTTCCAAAGTGGATGTACTTTGACTGAAAGCCGATTACTGCCAAGAAAATTATGTTGAGAGAATCGAGTGTCTTGAAGTGGAACTTAGCTGTAGCTGGGCTGTTACTGGACTTGTTCATAGTTTAACCCTTGGTTTAAAAAAAACAACCAACCCAATCATTTCTCTCATTTAACTGGACACAAACCCAGGTACAGTGGCAGGTAAGACAAAGGTCAAACGTACCACAACATCTCCTCACAGCAAACGTGGAATTGTCAAAGCAGGAAAGCAGGAGTGTAATTAAAACACTTATATAATTAATAGCTGCATTCCATTTAGCTCCTCTTTTGTTTTTCTGTCCTGATGTTGTGCATGCTGGCTTTCTTAACACACTTATGTAAATGGAATGGAGCCAATGATGTTAATTACACCTGTCGCTTTTCTTGCATTGACAAGCCAAACGTTAGCAGTGAAAATGGGTAAAGTTAATATAAAATGTCACACTCCATCTGAAACTTAATTTTAAATTTATTTTGATTGTTCTTTGACAAATGTCCCAGCTGAAACGTTTTTTGTTTTAATATGAAACTTTGACATGTGGATTTAATTTTTATTGGAAAACAATGCTCTTTATACAGTAACGTATGTCATTTTGTTTCTAAATCCTTATTAAACGTCTCAATACACATCGACTTGTCAAAGGAATTATCTATAAATGAGCATCGGGATGTGAAAATCAACGTATTTTCTGATTATATGTTCCTGGGGACGCATGCGCAGTGAGAAGAGCAAAGCACCGAGACAGGTTCCTTGTGGAACACCTAATGAGGTATTATGAATGTGGGACTTGAGGCCACCAAGGTTCCTTCCTGCTATCAGAATGTGTTCAAAGAGACCCGCCGACTTCCCAACCCAGAGTTGATCAGAATATTGTGCGTATTGTAATCACAACGCACACAATGGTCACTGTTATAACTTGAGCAGTTGTGATAGGATTTTGCAGTTTGATAGGGTGTTGTTGTTGTTCAGCCTGGTGGTGGCGCTGTAATAACCACTCTGACGTTTCACTTGTACAACGTTCTATCTTGAACCGTAGGTCAGAATCAAAACTCGTTCTTTCCTGGATTCCTTGGGTCCATCTTCATCCTTTCTTACAGGACACTGCTCACGTGTGCCTCAGTAGATGTTCCTGCATTTTGAATGTTTCCCAAAACAGTTTTTTCTTGCATCTCCTTCTACATTTTCAGCTCAATTTTCACAAACTCCTTCATGTAGAGTGTTTGGTCCAAGTCAAAACAGAAGACAAAAGTTTAATCTCAGTGTTTTTGATATTCCTCACCGTTTTGCCATAATTTACAGCCAAAATTGAGTGGGCTCATTCTACAAAAAGTGCTTTAAAGTTAAGTTTTGTGCACATTTGCTCTCACTTCTCATTCATGTTGACGGTACAACAGTGAGATTTCGTCAATAACTTCTGAACCTTGCTAAACTTATTTCTAGTTTCTGATGTGGGACCTGTTGCTCAGACTTACTCGTCAGTTGCAGAACAAAGAGGTTTTTAGGTCCTAAGTCACTTATGAAGACCCGAAGGAGAGGTCCCGGGTGGCTGAGAGGCTCATTGTTGACCATGTCAGGTCCGATGGGGTCATAACCAAGGTCGGGATCACAGAAGAACTGCACAAGCCAGGCAGAAGTACCATGGCTACCTGGATTAGGAGAAGAGAAAGAAAGAGCAGCAAGCCGTAGACTTGAAGAGGAAGGCCCTCACAGATGAGCTAGATGATTTGAAAGAGAAGAAGGCTAGGATGGAGGCTGATATTTGTGCCCTTGAGAAATCGGCAGAAAGCAGAAGCTACAAGCAAACGGACCTTCATCACCAAATCCAGCAGTTTCCGCCAAACTGCAAAAGAGAAGAAAGCATCTCTGCTGAAGATTGAAAAGCATAATGATGAGAAGCTTGAAGAAATGAAAAATAAACTGGATTGTTTTGTGGGGATTCAAACAGGGAAGTTTATCTTCTGTCAATGCTCAGTTAGGTTCATGGTAAATAGGAGGCACAGCTGGTTTAAAATCTTCTTAGTTGCAAAATCTTCTGTTCCATAAGACCGTTTCTCTCTGACGCCGCTGCCCTCTGAAGTTAATGTCACTGTTTGTTACTGGACACTTTTATTTACTTACTTATTCTTCAAACATTGTTGCCTCCCAGTCACTTATGTCGATTAGGGCTGCACAGTGGCGTTCTCAGGGTTTGACACATTTTATTCTGTAAACATCTAACCGGTGAGTCAGCGTTACTTAAATAAATATTTATTTTGTATCAAACCACAAAGCTCGCCATTAAGTTTAGTTACGATACACTGAGGTAAATGTTGACATATATTTTTATTCTTATTTTCCGTGAATACACAGACGTTACAGAGAAAATTTGCCTCAAAGTCCGTGAAGTTTATTGGAACAAATGTGTTTGAACTCTGTATTTTTTACTTTTCTTCGAATTTGTAGTAAGGAGGCATCTTGGTGTCCGATAATGGACGCAGTTGTTTTGAATGACATCAGGAGTGGCGGAGCAGCCGTGTGGGGGAGGAGGAGGAGGAGGAAGAGGAGGAGGATCTCTCCATGAGTTTGTCCTTTTGCGGGAGAGGAGATTCAGCCTCCACAAACCCGACGAGAGTCGACTAGACACGGGGAGGGGAGGAAAGTGTGTGTGTGAGAGAGTGAGGACGCTGAATTTCTGCCGGTTTCAGGATTATCCGCGGGTCATGGACGCTTTGCTGTAAGCGGACTTTTGCGGCTTTTTGGGGGGCTTGGTGCGTTTGGAGCGGAGCGGAGCGGCGGAGCGACTCCAGGCGGCTCTGGAAGAAACCATATCTGGTCAAAGTATTCGTTGCTGTCACCCGGCTGGACCGTCCGGCTATAAATAGCGCTGGAGGAGGTACGGAAATAAAAGCCAAATGATCCTGCAGGCAGTAAAACAGTCAAATTAATGCTAACACACCTGGGTTAAGATAACGGGCAACTAACGCCTTTATTATAGAATGAGAGAATAAGTTTCCATTGCAGAAATATCCTCTAAGTTTATGCCACTGTGCTGTAAATTCTAACACTAAATCTCTGCACATATGGTCATTCATCATGCTATATGTCTATGGCCTATGAGAAATGTATGGAATTGTTCATTGTGAGTTTGTAATGATTATTCCATTTTCACCCCTTCACCTCCTGTAACGCTTCACTTACACAAGTCAATACTAAATCTCGTCTAAACATCAAAACTGTTTTATTTAAGCCTAACAAATCTTGATTCATTGCTAAACGTGCGTGTTGAGTCTTTGAAAGACAAAAATCAAAGGTTGTGCAGAAGTGAAGCACAGTGGAGAGAAGTTGCAATAGAGTCTGAAATCACAGCTTGTTCAATATTTAATCAATCGCCTTAACATTTAGAGATATATGGATAGAACTTTCCACAAGTGTAGATTTTTAGCATTTAATCAAGCATGTACAGTAGAAACAGTAGAAGCAGATTTTATTCCTGGAATGTTTGTGAAGAATCTGCAATGTCCTTAAAATTTGGTGTAATTTAATGTATAATTGCAATGTTTAATGTTTCACATACATGCACAACTGCCACATACACAAGCTGAAAAGTGCAGTTTCACATGTGAATTTGGAATTCGGAATGTAGTTTATGATAGATAAATCCATGCTGTGTGTTTGTGATAGAAACACACCAAAAGTCTCCATCTTTACAAATCATTTAGTCTTTAATTGAGACATGGAAGCCTTGATTTTCTTAAGTGGCAGTGAAGTGAGATTATTTCAACTTTTTTCCAGTACAAAATCACAAGTTTGTGGGCATCAGAATCAGGGGGTGTGACAGAACAAGGCTGCTCCAGAATGAGAATTCCTCCAAACGTGAAAGGCTTGTGATCCATTTCTGATCGAGTCCTTCACTCACACAAGCAAGTGTTGAAAAGCATCATTTGGCAGCAATGTAGTCAATAAATGCCACAATAAAAACTGCAAAAAACAACTTTAGACTCCAGAGGGTTTGTGCTGTCCTGCCTAATCAGGATTTCAATCGTCAGCTGCTGTGAGATGCAACAGTTGTCTTCTTCCATGACCTACATCAGTCTGGAGTGAGCTCATCACTTAGTAGCTTATTTTGGACTGGTTTGTAGAAAAGCTAAGAGAAAACTGCTTTTGTATTTGTACAGGTATTTTAACTCAGTCTTGCATGCTGTGTCATCATCTTAAACATTCAAACGTCTGTTCTTCATCCCCGGATCTATTAAAGTATCATCGCGAGGAGCTACGCTAAACAGCACTGTGACAAGTGAAGTGGCACACAAAACCTGCGACATTTTGACCTCTGCAGAATGCACAAATGGTCTGAGGCAGCAAGCGAGCTGCTAGGCTGCTCATTATACAACTCCTGTCCTGATATATGACTCCAGGCCGGGTCCCAAAATGTGGCCCATGGCCCAACGGGGACCATTGTGTGGCCTCTTGGTCCCTTAAAATGAGAGGAATGAAAGATGTGTCACAATAATTACTGATGTAAAGGTTTTGGTTAAAAATCAATCGTAACAACAACCTCACACTGGAAATACTGTATTATACTTTAGTCTAATCAATTTTAGTTAGTGTGTAAGCATTGTTTTAAAACTTATTTTGTACTATACACCATTAGGATGAATACATATGCAAAATTGATGTAAACTCACTGAATAAGAGAATAGATTTTACGCATTAGCTCTTCTGTCACAGCAGGCAACAGTTATTGTATCTTACACTGCCAGTTGAACTGTAGCTGACTCTCCCCAACGCACACACACACACACACACACACACGCTCATACTGGTTACAGGAAGTCAGGCCAGTTGCCTCTCAGCTGTGACCCACACACAAAGCAACTCTAGTCCCCTCTGATAGAGATTTAAAAATAAAGATAAGCTGAAACAAAGCTTGAATTTTGACAAAGTTTGTTAATGTGCTTATACATTATATTTTACATATATAATACTTGATGTTTCTTTCCAAACAAATATTTGAATATTCAGCAACTAAAACTTCCATTCGTAACCAATGGTCTCTGCAGTTTTCAAAATGCTCAGCAAGTAGCAGCATTACATTAATAATTTAGGTCTGTATGCCTATGGCACAAATGAACTACACATGTTGTGTGTGATTACATACTTGAAAGATAATAACGCCTCAAACATTTTTTTGCACAAATCTGACTTTCGTCATAAATATACACTTTAACAAAAGAACATTAAGCTTTGTAACAGTACACCAGTTATGACAATAAACACACCTTCAAATAACCATCGTATCAAAAATACAAGCCCAGAGTCTGTGGGTGCAAAGTGCTGCCACACCGCTGACTTTTTGACTCGTCTTCTTTCTGCTTTAGTGTCCACTGCACTCTGTACTACCCACCATGTACTGAGCACTTATTGTACACAACCTGGATGTGTGACAGTAACTTGTGCATTTGTCGAGGCTATGTTACACAATATTTATTACTTCCATATACTTCTGGGTCCATTACAGGTCAAGCTACTTTGTCCACAAAAAAAACAGTGAATACTTAGAATAGTACTTTTGTAATCGAGTACCAACGTAACCAATACATGTCTGAATACTTGAGCAGAAGGGGTCAGCCATCCAGACCTGCATCATACTGTATTTGCAAATTACATCCAAGTTGTGTTTAGTTAGAATACACAGATGCCTCATTAGTTCAGATCATTTTGGGTTAAATTGCTATTATTTTTGAAAAAGCCTCATGTGATGTAGACTTTGTCGTGCTGGTTGTCACGTTGACCTCTAGATTGTATTTATGAGGTTTTAAATTGTTTAAAGTTCATATCAGAAGGTACACAAACGCTTACAAAGCAGGAACAAAGTGAAGCACATACACCAGTGTTTGAAGCGGTTGCCGTTGGTTTCAGGATGATATCCAACGTATCTGGACATTTGAAATGATAATACTGCATTTACATATCGTGCTTGTCCAGACAGTGTAAGCTGTTTGGAGACATTCAGCAGGAAGTCGCCTGCTCGACCATCTCCTGTAAAAGTTCAGCGCTGCCGTCTCACTGCCTGCTTTGTTTACATGGCGATTTATTGGATCGTTTCAGTCCTCTGGGAACATATGTGTGTTTTACGAAGATACAAGTTTTTGAGTTTTACTGTAATCCAAGGTTGACGTTTCAGAAATCAAACCAAAAGAAAAGCTGTTCATGCACTTTGCTCTCCAGAAGCAGCTGAACTGTGTCATTCTGTAGATGTCTTTGAGTTATTATGTCTCCGATTGGCTTATTTTGCATTTCACTGTGAGAATATCTGCACTCCTCCAAGTCCACTGTGCTCTTTACCAACATCTGACTTGATGAATGGCGGTCTATCAGTGCTGCTATTCTCAGAAGCATGAGTCATGGGCTCCCCCGGTGGATCAGAAGTCAAAGCTTGAATGCTGTGTTTGCGACCCTGCAGGTGACGCTCTGTCCCGTCCTTGTTTTCTGCACAGTTTATGCCCTGTAATGAAGCAGAACTTTGTAGAAACATCATAAATCCAGGCGCAGGTCTGCTTGGTATCACCCGGGCAGTTCGGCCTCTCTCAGCAGACTTCCAGCGTAATTTGGAGATCAGCCCAGTTATTCAGCTTTGCTTTTGGAAACTTGTCTTGTCCTGCTGCTTAGAGAAAGCAGAACAAAGAAAATGGCACGCTTGACCTCACCTTTCAGAGGGAAGCCAAAACACACTCACTGATGTATTCAGCATCAAAAGAGACGATTACACTGAGAACACCGAGTTTCTCACACGCGGGTTTGGAGCAAAAGCTGAACTTTTCCCACTTGGATCTGGATTTGAAGTTATTTATTGTCATCTTTCAATGCAGGCTCGGTGTTGTCAGAGCTGCATATGCTTTATGTTATCTACATCACAATATAAATTGCAGTAGATAAATGTTTTCAAGGCTAATTTGATACAGATTTAACCGTAATATTTCTTTGTGACATTTTTGTCATGTATAAGTCGTAATAATTACATTAAGATCAGATGGTATCGTTATTTACGATTGCAGATATCTTTGATAATAAGTTGTTCATCCTTGCAGTGGCCACAAATTTTTGACCAAATTTGAGGGATCGTTGGTAAAAACAGTTTGTGTGATGTGATATGTAAAAAATAATAATGGATATATTTCAAGTATCGATACTCGTTATAGGTCCCAAAAATCCAGAATGAGTCAGGCTGTTGTTGTTATTATTAGTCGGGTTATGCGTGGATTTATCAGCTGTGTGCCGTACGTCACAAACCCTGACCCATAGGTTAAAGGAACCAGAGTTTAGAGACGGCATTTGTGCCGAGCGCTTGGTGTCGTGACCCACAAATGTTTCACATCACCTCATCCATCATCGCCCATCTGGGCCCACAGCCAAACCTGCCATGCAGAGCCAGAATAAAGGTCTCTAATCTGTCCTCCCTGCAGGCTGAAGAAAACCTGAAAAAGTGGAGAAAAGAAGTTTGAAGATGAGATATTTTACTTTTATACTTTTCTGCAGATTGATTTGAGATGAAAAGCAGAAGCGCTCTTTAACGCGACGATGTCAGCAACAGGATATAAGAGCATATGGACAGATGGAGAGAGGGTTTACAGAAACATGACAAGCATGCCGATGTGACAGATTGGTGTCGTTATATAAGATACAAGCTTAGAATCATGGCACAAAAATGAAAACTTCCATAATGTGAGAAAATCACATTTCTACAGCTGATTAACACTGATTTATATTAAGAGCATCCATCCAATGGCAGGACAGAACATATACAGATTTCATTGGTTTTATTTTCATTTAGGGTTCTGGTTTGAAAACTTTGCAATGCTTTAATTAGAAGTAAAAAAAATCCAAATCCACTGTTCCTTACAGCAAGCACTGATGTTCACACTGAGTGAAAATGGATTGTTTTATATACAATCTCTTTGAAGCTACATTATGTAACCTTTTAAAAACACTTTTTTTGTAGAATTTGCTGAAATCTTAATTAAATCCTGATAGGAATCCATAGTTTTAGAGCTCTGTAAAAAAAAATATCATGTTTCAGTATTGCCGTCTACTCATGGATTCTAATTTGGGGAAAAACTGAGCTCAAAAATACCAACATTTACCACAAGGCGGATTGGTATCTAACCTGCCAATCATGTCTGGTGGTCTCAGGTGGGAGGAGTTGTGGACATGATCCCCACTACGTCACACTTAGTTTAAATCCGGTGGACATTTCCTCTGTTCTCCGACAAGTCTGTCCAACTCCACTCCCACGTCACTGGTTTGGGACAGCCGGTGGGGGGGAGTGGACAGGCCGAGGGTGTAGGGGCCACATTAGGATTGAGCCAGTCAGCTCAGCTCTTGGTATGTATTAGATATTCCACTGCCACAATACTCGGTGCTGATCTAAAACCAGTGAAGGAGCGGAGATCTCTGGCTGGACTTCACATCACGCCTATCTTCATGCTGAGAATAGACTCAATGCAGACATGGTTAGAAAGCTTACAGTACATTCTCATCTTCCACTGGTGTAAAGCAATGCAAAGCCATTTTTAGTGGGCAATTTATGTTTCAAATACAAAACATTAATTTACATTCTTGTTCTCATTGTGAAGAAAACTTTGTAAGGATCAAACATGTCCACATATGCCATAATGGAATGAGAATAACACATAATACACTGTAAGTTTAAAGACATCTAGGCTCTGCACCAGCGTCGGTCATCCTAAAACAGCTTCAGGAGCAAACGTCAGAGCTGTTAAAAACCGCAGTGTGAGTTATTGAACGTCACTAAGTTAAGGTGTTTATGTTATGTAAAAACCTCTGCTAGAACCTTGATAATGTTTGATGTTAACACAAATCTCCCTCAGTAAGAGCAGACGGTAAACGTTGCGTCCCCGGCAGAGGATGAAGAGCAGATCGCCCAGCGTGCTGTGGTGAAATGACACACACTGCCTTATCAGGAAGCCCTGGACATCTAAATTCATTTACTTCCAAATGACCAAAAAACTAAAACCGTATCATCGAATCAGTGGGAAATGTCATAGATTCTGCTGCAGTGTTTACATCGTGACTGCAGATCTGAGTCACTTTCAGATTTTACATTCAGCACAAGAAAAATGTGCTTTCTTTCTCTTTCTTTCTTGTCTTTCTTTCTTTCTTTCTTTCTGTCTTTCTTTCTTGTCTTACTCTCATTTTGTCTCTCCTTTGCTTATTTCAACCATCTTCAAATGAAAATTCCCCAAACCGGAGATGTGAGGTTTTCACTTGATACTAATCTCTGCTCTTTTTCACTACATTTTACATTGAATACTTGCATTTTTACTGCTAATGCTTGTTTACTTTTACTAAACTTTACTTTACTTTTTAACTCTGAACACAGGTTGGAGTACTTTTCCACTGTGGTTAAGATACTTTTGCGCATTAAGAAGAAGAAACTTAACAATCTTAAAGCAGAGCTGCTATAGGAAGGGAAAAGGAAAACAAGCGTTGTGATAGGAGGTTTGAGTCGTGAGTATCTGTTTCGTTCTAATCAGAGAAGCATTTGTCTCTCGTCCCCCTGTCTCTGTCCTCCACAGGAGCGCGACAGCCACTTGGCTGCCTTCACTGTTGTTTCACTCCTGAGCTGCAGGTCACTGAGGTGAGTGCAGCCGAGAGTTTATGGCACAAATAAACACGCTTAATGCTTAATGCTGCTTTCAGTCACTGTAAGTCTGCCTAAAGATGGCATCAAAGGTGTCATCAAAACTCACCGTTTAACTTGTTTGTTTTTTAATCCACAGGCATCGACGTTTCCATTGACCCAAACGCTTCCCCAGACTGTTGGTCTCCTGCGTTTTGTCTTTCTTGTCTGGAGGGCTCACTGAGGTAAGAGATTTAATTATCAAAGCACCTTAAAGTGAAGCGGCTGGCAATTTTAGCAAGTTTTGTGATTTCGGGGAAGTTTACGTCCAAACTCGGTCATTGACATCGGTTTGTTTGTGAGTTGGAGCATTTTGGAGATATTTGGCGTTCGTTCACCAGCTCTGTAGAATGGACCCTTATGGATCCATGAAACACAATCCATGGAGCACGAGGAAAAGCCTCTGAAAGCAACTCTGCGTGAAGTTATACGTTTAGTGACATACACATATGCTCACCGTTCCCCAGAAGCTGTTTTCCTCTGACATTTCACCCTGAAACGCCTGTATTTTGTCATGTTTTGCTATCCTGTGGTAACTTCACATCAGTTCACAGCTTGAGCGATGTCGCCCCATAACGTGAAGCGGCTGAGAGAATGTTGTGGACATATACATGCAGGGCGCTATGAGGAAAATATTACCCAAAGAAATTTGATTTTACAAGGCGTCACTGTTTATGTTTTATGGTGGCGTGCACGTCTGTCTCTTCACTGTTGAAGAAATGGCAACATGGATCCACTGGGGTCCACTCAAAGGCCGACAGACCTGATGAGTTAATAACCAGATATCTCCAGAATGCTCCAACTTCAACCTCAAGCTGATCCACTTATTAGTGTTGGAACGTGACCACTTCCTGAATAGTTTCACCCGAGATGAGAACTTTCTCCTCAAAAAAGAGCCCTGGATGTGTTCTGATTTTGTGTATTTTCGCTAACAGGAGTGATTTATTTCTCACGTGTGCAGGCGTGTTGTCCATCATGTCGGTGATGAGGAAGGAGATGGAGAAGTACAGGGACATAGACGAGGACGAGCTGCTGAAGAAACTGTCGGAGGAGGAGCTGCAGCGATTAGAGGACGAGTTAGAGGAGCTGGATCCTGATGTGAGTGAAGAGTTTGTCGTTGTTGCAGTATACCACACCATCGCTGCAGCGCAGTGGGTTTGCATTTAACGGGCACAGGTCTCCATGTTTGGGTGTATTTCTAAGCTTTTGCAATGTTTTGATGTGAAGAAAACATGCTGGTCCACTCCCTTGCTGCAGCACCATTGTGCACAATGAATGAAAACAGCTTGTTTGCGGTACTATTGTGCAGAACATTTTAATGGCTGTAACTGTCGTCATAGGTAAATGGCTGTAATGTAAATATCGGTTTAGTGGCAACAGCTGATGGACTCATCGGTGTACGCGTAGGGCGTCAACGTACGTCAATATCACTGCGCAAAGTGCAGTTACATCGCTCGCATATCCGCCCGCATACTTTGTGTGTAGCTGCAGGATTATAAAATATATCCACTAGGGGGCAGATCAGAGCCAAATTATTCCTTGCTCGAGTCATCCTCGAGGACTTCTGATTTTGCTCAATGTACACAAACACAACAACGCTGGAGGAGGTGACGATAATGCCGATGGTGCGGAACCAGCGGCAGTGGTTCCGTCAGTTTCCCATCCAAACTCTCTGCTATTGTTGTCTGTCGTCGTTGTTGTCTGCCTGTCACTTATCTTCTTCTTTGCGTTGTGGTTCACCTCACAGCCTTCCCATCATCCCGTGAACATTTTCTAAACTACAGTATAGTGTAAATGTTTGTTGCTTTCGCGTTCAGTGTTTAGGCTCGAACTGAAACTACCAAACTGAATCGAGTCTGTCAGTTAGTGGCCGCAACAAAAACCTGAGCACTGGAGGACGAGAGGACGTATACATGAAGTTACCTATGCACACGTGTCCCACAATTGTTTGAAGTGTTGCAAAATGTGCAATTCTGCTAAGATAAAGCCCAGGAAATGTTTTACCTTTGCTGTGACTGATTTAGTTCTGCGCCATCATCCTCGTACCTTCTTCCCCGTCATGTATTTCAGCTTCTGTGCTGAGTAGAGTTCGCATGAGGCTGTGTGGCGTAATCATACTGAGACAATACGCCGTAGGTACCCTGCATCAGTTATACTCATGTTTACTTTCTATTGCTTTTTCATGTCGTGTTTATTTCTGCATTTGACGCATGCAGTGCCAGTTTAGGAAGCTTGGTGTTATATCACGGCCGGAGGCGGTGACAGCGGCTCTAATAGCTTTCTGATGAATGTTGGAGTGCATGTGAGCAGACTGGATACCCCCTCAATGCCAAGAGAATGACTGGAAGGGTATAATGTGCAGGACTCAGTGTGTGTGTGTGTGTGTGTGTAGGGGGTGGGGGACGGACGGAGTGGGATAAAATAGCTTGTGAGATCCTGTGTGTGTGTGTGTGTGCCAGGATATGATGACCGCGGGGACTG
>OMOW01066437.1:13232-27868 GCA_900312555.1 Lamprogrammus exutus
GCAGTGGATTCCACACAAACGAAAACTCTGCACTGTGATCGATGTCGGTGCTCTTCTCATTTTCTGCTGTGTACTTGCACTGTTTTAGCCTGACAGGATCCTCCAGCGAGCAAGTTTAAGCATCGGTGTGCACCAATTTAGCAAATAAACTTCTGTTTTTCTCTCTCTGCGATTTCAATATGAAAGGCAGTGTCGTGATTTCTTTTTTTCTTTTTTTTTCACTTTAATCCAAAGGAAGCAGCATCTCCAGCCAGTTTTATCACGCTCTGCCTTTGCCTTGTTTGTTCTTTTAGTCTGTTCGCCTAAAGACGCCCGGCTGCTCTCACTGATACAGTTTGTCAGACATGTTTGCAGGCACTTTGATTTTTGCTTTGCTTCTAATCCAGCCGCTGCCGGCGGTATCAGACGCCAGTGCAGCCCGGCACTGCAGTGATTCCAAAACACAATCGCTCCCATTCCCACACTTAATCTGCTCAGACTGATCACTTAGTCATGAATTTCCTCATGACCTTTTTTCTACAACCCAGATTTGTATAATGCAGATTTTAAGTAATGGAAGTGTAAAATGTGCATCAGTACTTCCTGGTAGACACTGATGAATAGACTATGTAAGTTGGGTAATTTTAATATAATTGGTAAACTTTTTTTCTTTTCTACTTTTCTTTTCAGGAACCGTTTCAGGCTAACATGGCCAGGATTAAAGATATGGTTAGGCTTTGTTTTGTTCTTTAAGTGTGTCGTGTCTCGTGGTGTTGCTTCTATTTCCTCTTTATGAGTTCAAATGGAAGTATTGTTGAGTCTGGTGCTTCGCTCCTGACGCCCTTTACTGTACTGCCTTCTTCCTTTTCAGAGAAGAGAATCTGCGACGTTGTCCAAGAAGGCGAACAACACCTTCAACATTGTCGGAACGACCTACGCCATCAATGTAGCCAAAGACCAAGGTTTGACCACGATTTCCAAGAGCGCCCCCGGAGCATCATCCAAGCATTCCTACCTCCACAGAATGGACGACCCGTACACGGAGGCCAGGAAGTCCTACAACCGTGTCAGCAAAGTGGACAAGATATCCCGCATCATCTTCCCAGTTCTTTTCTTCATCTTCAACTTAGGCTACTGGGCCACATATGTCAACAGAAAACCAGCTATTATGAAGGCAAACAACCTAAACTGAATTCGAAAGTTTAAAAAAAAAAAAACCCGCTAAGCTTTGATTGGTTAGAGTTGGAGGGTAGACGAGTATTCAGGAGGCCATTCATCTTATTGTGTGTGTAATGTGTGTGCGCGCGTGTTTTGTGTGTCTGTTTTTTCTTAAGAGTTTGATATTTTGCACGCCTGTATAGACGGAAGGCAAGTTTTAGCGTAGATTCACACGTAGTCATGGACTTGGACGGGGGGGGGGAATTTCACACCAGATTGTGTTTGTGCAGCATTTCGTTTCTCCCCTCCACACCCCAAACCTCTGGCCCTGTTCCCCGTTGTGAGTAACCCACGTGTTTCTTTGCTCTATCTCGATTGCTTGCTGTTTTGTAGAATACTCCAATGTATTGTCACTGTTAAGACATGTTTGCGCTTTGCTTATAATAAGTTAGGGCAAGCATGCATTTGAGGATTTCATTGTAGCTCATTGTACCAATAAGATAGCGATACATAGTCCATTGAGCAACAACACGCACTTGCACGCACGCACACATGCACACGCAGTGATGCATTGGAAAACGCCAACAGAGACATTCGTTGGTTGCCTGTTGCTATTGCGCACCGTCAGCCCGGGGCAGTCTGTGCACATCTATAGGAACATCATTAACAAGCGTCAATGTCTGAATCTCGACAGACCCAATCTGGAATTGCTTTTACGTCCCACGGGCCTGCCTGCCTGTATGTTTTCTAGTGCCATCGCTTTTTATTGTTTTAACCGAGTAAGTTCCACGATAGAGAAGCTATGTGCCTTGGTGAGTAGACACGACATAAAGAAAAAAGAAGGCTTTGACACACTCACACTTCCACTTATGGCACATATATCCACAACGGTCTGCCTGTGCATTGCAAGCAAACAAAAACTGGTGTCCGGAATCTCTGCACACTAAAGTATGTGGCCGTTTCCCTGCGCACACACACACACACACACACACAGAGCCATGGCCCACGGCATGGTCACTGAGTGTAAAATTGTCTGGTAGTGTGGAAGGTTAACAGACCTCTGCCTGTGAAAAGCAATGCGATTAGGGTGGTGTACCCCAGAGAAATGCTCGTGTGCATTTACATTTTGGCTCATAATGCAGCATCTCCATGAGCTGAGCAGTCATTGCAAACTAAGCCATTACCTCAGACTGAAGCCTGAATTCTGATTTTCACTTTATATTAAGTTTTCCACTGAAATACAAATGACGCCAGGTGATTTGTACATCAAATCACGCCAGATACTGTACGCTTTATTGCTTTGAGTATTTTCTATGAAAGCTTGTAGCTCTGGTGCCTGCCCACCGTTTCCTTTATTCTGTTGTTTCTCTGTAGTTGTTCTTGCTTAGATTATGGTTGAATTTTGTTTCATGTTGTACTTTTACTATCTGATACTTGATTGTGTAAAATATATTGGTGTCACTTTTATTGTCTACATATGCTGTATCGGGTTTTTTTTGTGTGTTTTGTAGTGGACAACACAATCCAACATGTCACAGTCATGTCTCTAAACACATTTTGGAGACAATATGTTATCACTGGAGACTAAATTACTTAATCTCAAATTGTAAAAATGCTATTACTCTAATGGTAAAGGTAATGGTTTGTGTCATAATCTTTAAAAGCAAACAAGCTTGAGTTTGTCCCCAGTCATTACCGCTGTCTCCAATATCTGAAGAAACATCTGCATTTTCGATATTTGTTGACTTTGGTCTATGTTCATTCAGATGTTCTGTGACTATCAAGCTGATTTGTTGTCGTTTCAGTTTTGTTTGTTCATTTGTTTTTGTGTTTTTGCCAGATGCACTTTGGATAATTTGCGTTATTATGTTCGTACAATTTCTGGAAGCCAATGTGCTCTTTAAATCTGAACATGTAGTAATGTCCTATCACAAACCATGTACAGTGTCATAGGTTAATGCATGACAATCTATACATGTATATGTCTGCACCCTCCCATAATGGTGTTTGTCACACTGAAATAGGGCTTAGAATCAATGTTCCCGTAGTTCCTCCCAGTTACTCATCCAGCACCTGGTCATAACTTGTGCAGCATTTGCATAAACTCAATTAATATCCTGTTATTTGTGGATATTGAAGTGATACTAACACAGTCAGGCTGGCTCAAAGTTCTGGAAGTGTTTTTACCAAAAAAAAACCAGATTTTACCAAAGTTGTGTGTACGTGTCGCAATACACCTAAACTGGCTCTGCATTTTGATGGCTACAAAACCAAGAAAAGAAGAAACTGAAGGGTGGTATTCAGTTTTCATACAGTAGAAGCTGGGGAGATGCATGACTCACACATGCAAACTAACCTTTTTGATTCATTCCCTGCTTTGGAAGCTCATTCAGGTCATCTTCTGCTTGTACTTACAGGTTGACACATAGCTAAATAAGACAAATAATCCTGTTCTGTCTTCCAAAGGTTGGAAGAATAAAAGGAAATCAACATTAGATCAGCTAATGAATTATTCTTTGTTTAGTGGCACTTAAAAGTTGTAGTTGTGGCCAAAAAAGTGTCACAAAAGCAAACTTACTTTCTGAATTATTCAACTTTTTATAGAAATGTTTATCCAATCAAAAGTCATTTTCTCGTGTGTGAACACAGAGATGTTCATTTTTAATAATCCAGAGACATCAAACATTACATTAATTTTAAAGTCAAACACTAGACAGACATAAAACGTGACATTATAAACTTTTGGTTTGTGAGAAATTCATTCATATTTATAGTCAGAACAAATTAATTATTAAAATATATTTTGGAACTGTTCCAAAATCTTCTTTTAAGTATATTTGGTGTTATAGCTTGTTTTTCTCCCCCACTCACATAAGTGTTTCATGAGTTGATGTGAAGATGTAACAAACTTCTTTTTTCCAACTCAGAATGAGAATTCTTATCATTACACATCTATAAAGAGCATTTAAACCTCTGATCTGATGACACAAAATCCAAATTGTGATTTATCATGACGAATAATGTGATCAAAGGAGATCAGTAGTCAGAAGCAGCAGCAGGTATTTTCAGCCACATTATTTATCTGGATCTGAAAATTCAGCTCGATCCTGCTTGTGAACTTAATTAGTAAAATAACTTCATTGTCTGACAGAGACCTTTGTGTGAGGACATGAGCCGTTTATTTTTTTAATGTATTCAAAGATACATTGAAATGTTCTCTGCCATCTTTACCGTTCCACATACTTAATTTGTGTGCATCCAATTAGTCAAATAAGAACTTTTGCCCCATAGAAATTCTCTATGAAGAGAACGGAATAGACAAACAAGTTGATAAGTGAGCTTTGTCACATTGTAAGTCAATGTGTTTAACTTAAAGTATTACACTGTATTTAATAGTGATAGTGATTTGTTTTACATTAGACAACTTTCACCCTCTTCTTGATTGTTCAAATGCTTTTAAAGTTATTGTGTTGAGCTTTATATGCACAAATGTATTTTTTATGTACATTTGTTGCTGTCCGTGGGTGCCAAAAAGTGGGGAAAAACACTTCCAGAGCCAAACAAAGAGGCCATCTGCACTCACAGTAGAACCTCTGTGATCCAAACTGCTCAGGACTGATGAGAGACATGAAGGAGGGAATAGCAAATGACATATGCAGGAAAAAGGATGAAAACTGCAGGATACAAAAAATCTTAAGGGGTAATAGTCGTAAAACCATTTCCTGCAAAGTATGAATGTACAACCAAAATATTGGGGAAATTGTTTGTTTGGTATTCCAAGATAGTTGAAGAATCCAAAGATTTTTAACTTCTTCATTCCTGAGGAGAGTTTGATTAACAGACTTCTACTGTATTGTTGCCATTTGGGATTGTTTATGATTATGTTATTCATGTGGAAAATGTGATTTCCTTGCAGGGCCAGAGTGCTTCAGCTTCAGAACCATTTCATCCTATAAAATACAGTATATTAGAAATACATTACTATATGAATATATTTATGCTATTCAGTACAACACTAAATACAATATGTTTTATACAGCATAACCTCTACAGCAATGATGCAAATCTATTGATGGGTAGGAAGCCGTAGAAATATAGATAAATTATACAAATTATTACAACTAAATGGCAACAGATGTAACTGCTCAGAATAGTGTTACTAAGTTGTGAATTTGTAGATATTGTGAAATCAATTCTAATAGTTTTTGTGAATATTGATACTGTATGTCACGTCATTTATTTTTACATTTGATAAGTACTGCTGTCTCTGTAACACTAAGTGTTATGGTATTTTAAAACGTACAGTAGAGATAAAATTCATCAAGCAGATCCGTACCTTGTGTGCACTTTTGGAACCTAACTGTGAATTAGCAGCTGTCTGCAAGCAGAGTTGTACACACTGTGTTCTCTCTCCAGCAATTTCACTGCATGTCCCTTTGCATTGAGAGATCAGAGACCTCCTCCGCACAGAGAGCTCCAGGAACATGGTGGACTTTGTGTTTTTGTTGAGAAGTTGCTGTCTATATGCTCAGTGACTGGACTCTGTGTTTTTCGTGGCCCTCTCTCGTTCATGTGCTTTCTGTATGAGATGTAGCAAATGGAAGTATGGATTAAAAGGACGTTGTATTTTGTGTCTGCGTCACAAGGCCTTTCTTCTTCAAGGGTCAAAGCTGTAAATATCCCTGACTCATCTGAAGTTATTTTAGTGGATCATTTGAAACATTTTTCCTTTCATTCTTTGAGGTTTTCAGCATCACGCGACCTTTGTTTGTGTTGTTTACATACAGTATGTTTACATGCCGTTAAAACTTCTTCTATCCTCTGATTGAAGCAGCAGTCTGCAAGATTGTGGTGTGGGTAGAGTCTTGGAGAAATGACACCAGCCCCGTCTCCACAGCTCCTTTCACCCAGAGACGTGAGGCATGATTGATAACTGAGGTACTGATTCCCCTTGTGGTAACCACTTGGGGGTTTTTTTGTACCCAAAAGGTTTTTCATAATTCCACCAGCAGGAGGTGCTGCAGAGACATGATCTTTTTCACAGAGCGCTCAATTTATGGATTCCTATCAGGGTGTAATTAGGATTTTAGCAAATTCTACAAAGCAAGTGTTTATTAAAAGTTACATACTGCAGCTTTAAGGCAATAAATCAATGTTTCGAA
Organism: Lamprogrammus exutus; assembly: GCA_900312555.1. NCBI lineage: Eukaryota > Metazoa > Chordata > Actinopteri > Ophidiiformes > Ophidiidae > Lamprogrammus > Lamprogrammus exutus. The sequence continues at coordinate 19,532 of OMOW01066437.1, forward strand.
AGTTGTTCTCAAACTGTGGAACCATCACCAGTGTTGCCTAAAGTGCCCCTTGTTGGTAATCAAAACTATTGAAACCTATGGATATAATATGGATATTTGTCTGTGGTACTTGATTTGCAAAGTTTGAGAGCCACTGTAGTAGGAAAATTGAGCAGTGTGACGACGTCCTACGGGGAACAGAACACGACACATTGCACAGTCTTGGTTGTAATGCTTGGTCAAATCAAAGCACAATTACCTGAAATGTGTTGTGCTGAACAATGTAATCCAGATGCTCACAATATGCTACAGAAACACCTACACACTCCATACTGAACTAGTAATAGCAATGCCTGACACAGCAGGAAGTGTACATGTTTTCTGATGTGGTGCATCGGTATTAGTTTCTTGTATTTTGATTGCTTCCCCACAATTTCTTCTCCAAATATGTCCTTGAAATGAGAGCAGAGATGTTTTTCCCGAAGATGCTTTAAAGGTCGGGACACTGGAAATTGGGTTTTTCTCTGAAAATTGCTGGTAGATAAGGATGATGGGCAGAGTAATCCAAATAAAAGATTTAGCTTTATAATTAAAACTGCAACTTACCACACCATTTCTGCGTGGAAAAACGGTCAAAAATGCATAACTTTAGTTTTATATCATCTTGGTCCATGTGTCTCGATCCTGATTCTCATGTACCTCAGCGCCACATATTACCCTCACATGATTTCACTTATCAGGTGTAGAGCAGGGGGAGATGGGAAATATGCAGCGCTGTGGTACTCGAGGACCAGGATTGATAACCACAAGGTAAAGTAAATTAAATAGAACGGAATAGAGTGCGACGAAAACGTTATATATGAGTCATAGCTGGATTTTTGTAATGGCAGCAGCTGCAATCAGTTCATCTGCTAAATGCCTCCCAGTTTTGAGGGAATTAGGAATATCTGTGAACATTATAGCAGTTTATGGAAGGATGTTCTGCAGTGTCCAGACATTGAAGGTTAGCTCTCCTGTCTGGCTGCAGTTCCGTTTGTGCTGCCCTACAGGTGCCTTTGTCTGCACAGCAGCTCTATTATGTTTGGAGTAAATCACCTCATTTTTCTCAGCACGTTGGGGAGAATGAGCTTTGCAAAGCAGCACACGAGGACGTATGAGGCTATCTAATAGTTTGGACAGGATTTGTGTTTGCTTGCTTGTGCTTGCTTTGATAAAGGAAACGATCAATTTTACGTTTAGTGGCTATTGTTCATAGCAGTTCATGGACTGTATAGTGCCTTTGCATTTGTGCGCTGCACCACTTTGTGCTGTCTTATTGTCTTAAACATCGACAAGCCGAACATTGTAGAACTTCATCACAATAAGACTCTGTGCACATCTCAGATTTAGTCAAGGTTAAAGCCATTTGCTGCAGGGACAATTGTTCTGTTTGTACCGGGTGCAGAGGATAAACTGACACAAATCTTCATTACACAGCTGTTTGTTGTTGTGGTGGTTGGTGGTGCTATTCAGGAATGTTAATTGCACAAAATGTAATGCAAGGCACAAATTTATGCAGCCAACAAAGAATACCTTTACATTGTAATACTGTGTCAAGACAACTAGGCATTTTCCAACCAATAACACAATCAAGGATCTCTGTTTGCATTTTAAGAAAATACAAATTTTGTTAAAGTTCAGAGTTATGAAAGTTATTCATGCAGGAATAAAATTAAACGGATGACCTTAATGATTACTATAAGCTGACGAATGCTAAAACACTAAACATGCAAATCACGCTAACACGCTCTCCTCTGACCTGCAGCATTGTGATGAACACAGTTTATGAGGCAAACCACTAAGCTCCAGCCAGCGCTCCCGGTCCAACCCTGACCCCCCTTATTGATGTCAAACCTGGGACGAGATGTGAGAAGACGGAGTTTTAGCTGATCTCCATTCCCTGTGTTCATCTGAGGGTTTTTAAACCTTGATTAACCTTAACTGATTGATGAAAGGGTCCACCTTTCTATTATTAAGGTTAATTTATGGGGCTGTTGATTAAATGTTTTCCATCATTTTGACTTTACAGTGAATAAAGAAAGTGCTTTTATGTGTCTCTTTGTGAAAAGATATTTCATACTACTCTGCAGCCCAGAGGCATACACGGTAATAGTTTTCCACCAAAAGCCCCTCAGAGGAGTCTTTATTCTTACTCACTGCAAACATGCAGTTCTGCACATGGAATGTCACTGTTACACCTCAGCCAGCTGGGAGCTCTGTTGCTGCTTTTCAGAGAGAGACAAACATTGCAGAGTGGAAGCGTAAAGAAGTAATTTTGATGCATATTTCAGCGATTCAGTACTCCGACGGATCACAATCTGAGCATGATTGCTCCAATTTATTATAAAAATTCAAAGTTAGCCACAAGTGCTATCTGATTTTTTTAATCATCAGCTCTATGCAAACAATTTTGTGTCACACAGAGACAACATAATCATATAGATTTTGATTACTGTTCTGTATAAGTAAAAACTGCCAAATGTACAGGCTGAAAAGTGCAATTTTAACAGTGGACTTGGAATTTTCCAATGTGAATTCTCATTCTTACTGCACAAGAATCAAATCAATCAAAATGACACTTCTGGAAGGTTCTTTTAAATTCTGGGGAGAGGAAGTCTTATAAAACAGAATTCCTGATATCTTTAAAGATTTGATCCTAGAGTTCTTGCTCTGTCGACAGCCTTGGCAGAAATGACAATGTTATAAAGCTTCTTTTTTTTTTGCAGTGCTGCTTTTTAGGTGACAAGCCAAATTCAATTAAAAATAAAACTATAAAAATGTCAATTCTTTACATGAAGGGTGAAAGTTGTTGATATTAACCTTTTTAGATTTTCAGAAATGGCGTGTTGCCAATGATAATGAAGCATCAAATGTGTTCAGGGGTTCCAAGAATCACAGATGCTAACATATATTCAGCTCCAAGCAAACCAAATGTTATTTAAAAATCCATGCAAATGAGGCCAAATAGGCATTTTGATGGTTTATTCGTGTACTGTGTTGGAAGTGATGCATGTAGGTCAGAACATTTTTTTTTTTTTTTTTTTTTCAAATCAGGTCCAAATATGAAGAGAACTTGCTGTGACTAACTCATGAAAGTTTCATGTCACAGTGGGAATCCAGGAAACATTTTCTATGGAATATGAGTTGTCAGCATAGTTTTGAGATGATTCAGGTTTGGGACATGAATGTGTATGGAACAGACAGCAACCACGAAGACTGACAGTGACTCATCCATCCTTCACCTCATACAGGCCTGACCTTTGTGGCCACCGGTCTCTCTGACGGCCACGTATACGAGCCAGGAATTTAAAACCATATGCTGGCCCAGTGCACTGCATGCAGTGCTATTTCCAGGCCCTTAAGCTGATTCCAGATTTTCACTACAGCCTCCATTCCACTGAATTTTCTGAATTGTTTCACCAGTGTGCAAATGAATCCCGATGAGGGATTACTTTTGTGCCTGATCCTTCTCGACAATTCATTCTCTGCCAGGTCTAATTTTCACTGGGAGCGTAATGCCCTGCATGACTTGACTTTATTCTTTCACCCACTTGTCATTTGGACAAGTGGAATAAACCTTTTACTTGTCCAAGAGCATACTTATCCAGAGAGACAAATGCACCTGTGTCTGTGCATTACAATCTGTCCGCTGCACCATTTCCAACTGATATGGTCTGTAAAGGTAAGACTTCATGTGAGGTAATTATTAGTACTGAAAAGTAATTAACTATCACATTAATATCTATAGTAATTGTTAGAGTAATTACCCATGAGTACGTATCCATAATTACTGAATATTTACCGAGAATTCATCATGAAATAACATGATAATAACACAGTACTACTGGTTATCTACAATCCAGAGTGGTTTTAATGATAAGTTAGTATGATTATCTATCCTGTGATCAAGAATAGTTATAATTTCTACTAAGAAAGATAGCTGCTGTCATACCATGAACGATCACTAATAGAACAGGTTATGTACTGTATATAGCTAGTACATTGCAAAGGATTGTTATGAAACTACCTGTGTACCATTAGGATTCATGTTGTACTATGAAGGAATTCATGCACTATATGTGATTGTGAGGTGAGACTAGCACGTAAAATAACATCATGTCATACAGTAAGGCTAACTGTGAGTGTCTGACATCATTGTTGGAACTTAATGTCAATACGCTGTTGTTAATGGTCAAAACATTATAAATGTACCATGGGCAGTCGCGATTAAAGATGAAATATGATGCATCCAGTTTAGATTGTGTTTTGTATGGCTGTGTAATTTGCAGTCTATACATACTCACATAGCTTTTTTCATGATTATTTGTATTACACCAGTTATTACGCGTCTGTCAAATTACACTATCAGGCAACAACTTCCATCTTGTCACGAAACACTGCAAAGATAGGTGGCAATGACAAAATGATGTCACTCTCATATTATTTTAAAGAGAAAACATGTAAATGAACCGTCCTGTCATAATGCATTATTATGATGAGAAAACTTCTGTTTGAAAGAAAATGTTGTTACTGGTGGCACCAAAATTTAAGGTTCGATAGATTTAACTACAGCTTCTGAAATAATGACTTTTCTCAGCAGCACGTTGTGTTATAACACTGAGAGTAATATATAATTGGCTCTGTACATCCCAGACTGAAATTTAATTTGTTCATGAGGGGGCATCCTGGTGGGTCTGGTTGATGATTTCCACAGTTTGAATCTGACCTTTGTCGCTGTCACCCACCCGAGACTTCATAATATACACTGTATTATGCAGGAAAAAAGCCCAAATTGATCTAAAAAAGAAATATTAGTTCATTATTGTTGTTGTGAGGGTGAGGTCAGCTCCTCTCGCAGCTGGATATGTGATGGTTTGTCATTTTATCTGTCTGAGCGGAAATCGCTTCGTGATTTCTGATGGTTTCTCGGGCATGAAAAGCAGACTATGTATACGTATAAACATCACAATGAGGCGATTCATTCATTCCTCTGACACTGCACATCACTGCTAGGACAAGCAAAGGCCCCATGGCGTCAGACTAGAAATGACTAACAGATGCCTTTTGATATAAATATGTTATGACTCGCGGGTAACTTTAAAAGTTTACTTGCTTTCTTTCTTGTCTATAATGAGGGGACACTGAATATGCACTGTGTGGGTTTTTTGAGAAGAGATAAACAATTATTTCTGTAAAAGTAATCGTTAATGCAGTCACATCTGCAGCTGCCCTCAATTTAACCCCAACCTTATCCAACCTATAGGTGGCGTGGTAACACTTGAAGTTGCAGCCCATCTGATAGGGGGCTTTGCTTGGCTTGTGCTTGGGGTAAAGTGACAATGTTGAATAACACACATATAAACTGCGAAAACAGGAATTCATTATCGTCTCATGTTTTTAAGTGATTCAGTGTTTGGAGTCAAAGGAAACATATTGATGTGAAGCAGCATATTCCCAAAAGACATTTTAAAGATCATTGGTTTTGATTTGTTTTAGTTTGTTTTTCTGTTTGAGGTGAATAAATACACGTCTGAAATGAGGACGGGGTGGATGACACATTGATATCTCAAACATGTGTTAAGAGAAACTTAGACAGCTTTGGTTATTTTTAAGAACCAGATCAACACTTCTTGACAAGTCATTTTGTTATTCAGCCCAGACGGTTTTATTTTCTTCAAAAACAAAAACATCTGAGATCATTTCAACCCGTTCTCAATAAAAAATCTACTTTTTTCAAGACTTTTCTACAAACAATGAGAGTTAGTGCCTTGTATTAAGACACCAGCAGGCAAATCTTTATTCTTGAATCAAGTACGTGACACTTGATCTGGAAAGTGTGATCAATTTTTTATTTCCTTATTTGCGTTCTGTAAACAACAACCAATGCTGTTTTCAAGGCATGTTTGGCATTTACAGGCGTAACAGAAATGACAATTCACAATCAATTTGATAGCCCTGTTTTCAGACACTAGTTCCTGAAATGACCTGAATTAAAATACAAATAATCTTGTTTCAAGCACCTTTTTACTTATTTTTTAAGTTTTATGCTTAAATGAAGCTTTAAATGCTTTAAATCTTATGTTTTGTTTGTGTTAAAGTCAGTTAGTGTTTTGTTGTGGCTAGACATTTTCAATAAATCTTGTGTCATTTCTATTTATCAGATTATCAGATTTGTTTTTATTCAGAACCTGAAAATTACACACAATTACAGAATATTTTGTGGTTATAACATTATGTGCAGTATAGCTAAATAGCTTCCTACTGCTTTTCATATAACAGAATGTGTAGAAATCTTCACCTAAGCAGCTGAATCCAAAATCCCATCTATGATACTCAGATTTCATTACTGCATTAATTAGTTAAAATCTCCTATGTTGGGGTGTCTCAGTTGCAGTTGGCGCGCTTGCCGGTCGTGGTGGTGCACTGGAGTCCTGCAGCAGTGCATTGGATTATCTGTGGAGTGGAAGGTTCAGATGGCCTGCAGTCAGTGTGGGGTTCTCTTATTGAGGGAACAGCTCGACAGCTGGACTTCCTGAGGAAGATAAACCAGCACAAACAGTAGAAACAGACAGAGAGGAGACATTAGATGGCATTTTGATAAGGTAGACTAACTCAGGAATATACATTATACAGTCTTATTTTCCACACAAGAGATACGGGTGACTCTGTGATAATGTCATTTACTTTAGTTCTGTTGTATCTGAATTTTGGTGATGAGGTTTCATGGGTTTTGCATAAGTTAACCCCATGTCTCAACACCTGAGGAGATATCCTGTCAGACTTATCCATCCCCAAGTGCCCTCTACTCCCTGAGGAGATGCATGGATGAGCAAGCCTATTCTCCTCCTGGGGTGGTCCCCATGCATGACTGATGTGTAGATTAATATCCTTGACTGATTCTTGCTGCATGGTGAAGAACGGGAGGCCTATCAGAGCACAGCCGCCCCCTCAGGAGGCCACTGATTTTAGCACCATTCTAACAAATAGAAATCTCCTGGACTAATTTAACCCCTGCATTTCATGTCCATTTTGGTGCCCCAGTCCCCCGCCCCCCCTTGTCCATTATAAACCAGTTGTCTTTGTCCTATGTCTGAGCTGACACAGATGATCAGGTATTTATATAGAACCTCACTGATCAGATCCACTTGGGCAATGATTGCTTGAATAGAATACATGGATGATCGAAATACCTCCTAGTACAAATGTGGCTGCCTCAGATATTCGCTACATGTTTCACTATAAATGCTATTAATGACAATATTAAGTGAGCTCCAAATGTTTAATAATTCATTGTCTGAAGACAGTAATGATTTGTCTCCTAAATCATATGCTTTTGAAATGTGAAAATATTGCAGTGATTGCGACATCTAGAAGACGTTTGCAGTCTTTTATATTAGTGCACATCAAATAAAGAGCTAAGGAAGAATGCACTGATCTGTGTCAGTGAAAGTAAGTAACACACAGGGAGGAGAAATGGTAATGTCGCCCCCTGGTGACACTGACTACACTTCAGGTTTGTGTACTGTAATTTATTTGGTACAGCATGATCAAATTTCAATATAAAATGTTTCCCTCTCTGCATAATGATATGTTAAATTTGGATTATCTTATTATTAGGCTCTCTACACGACTCATATTTTTGCAATATGTAGAGTCACAGTCAAACCAGCTGCTTTGAATCTTAATGCCTTTTAACACAGCTTTAACAGTTTGCTCCTGATTTTCTCCGGGGTAAATGCTTTCAAATGGTGAATACATCCTATGTAGTCTGTGACATGGTGTATAGATACAGTTACCCCTCTCACTCCTACATTGTTTTTTTTTCTCCTCATTCCTTTGGTAAAATCCCTTGGGACAGATTTGTGGTTATTCTCTGTGGTTTCAGTTATGAGTATAACAAATACCTGAAGGTAATTGTTCCTTAGTGAGGGAAAATGACACCCTATTTGACAATGACAATTGCTGTGGTGTGTTTTACGTGGGGAGAGGCGTTGGCCTGGAATGGAGTAATCATATTTCATATCTTTCAAGAATCAGTGTTGTTCAACTTTCTGTTCTTCATAACAAAGATGCAGCTTTGCCTCCATAGGGCATCAAGCAGACAATATATATGATAAAGTTGGGGGGAAAAAACCCATCCCATTTCACTTCTCTGTAACTGAAGCTGTGCTGCTGTTTTTGTCCCATTTCAGCAGGAAGATTTTGTCATTTTGCTCCTTCTTTGTTCTTTCTCTGTCATGTTCCATTTTTCCACCCAATCTAAAGGGTCTCGGTCTTACTAAGTTGCCCATTTCTGCCAGATTTTCCTTGAGGAGATCA
>OMOW01066532.1:2368-12610 GCA_900312555.1 Lamprogrammus exutus
CCTATTCCAGCCCAACTTTTACCCAGTAAAAGCTTTTTGGATTGGTGCACATTGTGAACTTTAATACCAGTACAGCAATGCAAATTGGTGAATCTCACCACCCTACCCTCAATAGAGATAACGTCTCATAGCAACCGTCACTGGCTGGTCTCCTATGATGATACGAGAGTGGATTTCTGGGAAATTGTTTTCCCTTCTCAGGTTCTATCTTGACTTGTCAAGATTACACTCAATAATAAAACTTTTGGGATGTTTAATCATTTTCCAAATTATTTCCAGGTCTGGAAAACACATTTCCAAATTCCACATTTTTTCTATGTTTTACATGATGGTAGAAACCCTGTTTATGTGGATTGCAAAATCATGTGATTGTTTTTGGAGCAGCTGTAGATTCTACATTATGAACCTTAATAATATAACTTTGGACTGAGTTGAAACAGATGGATTAGCTGCATTACACTAAAGCACATCTATTGAAAAAAGAGCCAAGTGATGTAGTAAATGTAGTAAAGAGGACCATACCGTTTTGCCATGCAAACTGGGTGCGCTGACAGTGTGTGTGATGTAGCCCATGGCTGGCATGGACCTTCTCTCTATTTGAGAAGTCTGTGGAGAAACAAAATTCATCAAGACGTTATTACAAATCTTACAGAATAAATCAATCAGCACCCCACATCTGTAATGTGTCTAATGAGTCTCAAATCTGTGGTGTAAACATGACTGTTAGCCATCACACCGAACTCAAGTTAAGTCATTGCCTCCAAGTTTGCAAACAAATCTGACTACACAGCAGATTTATTTCTTCATCTTTCTCTCCGTTTCATCCCTCCTGCTCTTATTTTGAAACAAGGTGTGCCCTCGGTTTTGACGCCACGGGGTTCAAAAGAATCTGACATTTTTGCTTAACACACAGAATTAGTGAAAAGAAGGCCCGCTACACAACCTTAAAAGGACACAAACAACAAGAGATTTAATTAACTACACATAAATTATACTAAACCTGCTTTCTTAAAATAACATTTGTTTGCTACCAGCAAGAGAAGCACTATGAGCCGTTCCCTCTGAGATTCCCATGCCACCATTTTTTTGCTGTATAATAGGTTTTTTATTTAAATGCAAGATCAGAAGAAAGAGACCGCTGCTGATGTTTGAGATACAGTAGAGATGTTTATAGGGTGCTGAGGAGCCCTGGGCAAACTGGATGAGCTGCTAATAAAACACACTTCTTAATGATATTCCACAGAGGTACACAGATTGCTGTTACTCCAACCAGAAAGCACCACCAGCCTCAAAGATGCTGGGTGCTCAAAAACTAACTTCATCTGCTGACTAAATTAAGTTCCCATAAAAAGCTGCACCCTCGGATGCTCCTGCAGTCGCTGCGGCTGCTTTGTTAAAACTGTATCTGTGTGTTTGTCCATAATTGAGCACCATTCAGTTTTATAGTTATAATTACTGTCTTGTCAATAGGGTGAGTGATGAGGAAACAGAGCGCCTGTGACACTTTGTTTACTTGTGTAAGGCCAGCGGGCTGGTTACGAGGCCTGTTGCGTGCTGGCTAAATGCGGTGATGGATTGCAGGGAAAGCTTCTCACATGTGGAGGGTGTGGTGTGGAAACAGCGTTAGGGTGTGGATGGCAGGACGTCTCCGTGCTCGGTCTCCTGTGGCAATAGTGGTGCTGAGTTGTGTGTGCGCGCGTCTGAGCGCCAGAGCGGTTTTAGGGGAAACGGCAGAGCAGCAAGCTTTTTCGCTCACACACATACACACACACACACAAATTCACACCACCTGTGGAATAGGCCTGGGTGTGGACTGTGTGAACTGCCATCAAGTGTGTGAAGTCACAGCTTTCTCATGCTAATCTTCCCATGGTTTCCTAGTTTGCCTAGAACATCAATAGACACCTCGCTTCTGCCATCCACAGCTTCTGTGAGAATGAGACCTTTGTGATTTGGCTCATTACATGTGAATCGTCACTCTTTACCACTGTTCCATTCCAATGACAGGCTATGGACTTTACAGTACATTACTGTGTGTCAAGAGTCCCATGACTCAGTATGGGAACATCAATTCGTAATAGGGCGTGTACTCAAAAGTTTCAGATCCCAGTACGACTGAAATATACAGGTTAATCTGCACCAGTATTCATAGGAAATACTGAGTATTACACATCATTCAAAATACACTCGATTACAGTGATATTATGAATCCACCTCCAGCCTAAATGCCATCTATCACTCTGCAATTATATCTACAAAGTGACTGCTATGGAAGCATTCTCCTTATTTATCAAGCATTATTACATATCATTGTATGAAATGATCAGACCTGTTCTACAGACTGGATTCAGCTTCAGTCCCTTCAATTAATACAGATCTTGCTTTCAGATTTGCTGCTCCAAAGCGCCTTATTTTCATTTACTTAACACTTTTTACAGCTCCATACGCTGGTGTCTCTGTGTAGAATCACTGAACATATTAATGGTTTGATTAATCTGGATTGTAATTGTTTAAAGACGCAACCTTGCCGACCTTGTCTGTGTTTTTATGCATCAAATGAATCTAATTACAATAACGACTAGGCACTCAGATCATTGATATACTCTGCCTGAGTATAGTAAGTGCTATTTTTGCACAGATGTGCATTAGTTTTGTGTCAGCGTTGTGTTGTGTGTTTTTAATATCCAGACTTTACAATCGCCCCTCTGGGATGAATACAGTTTTCTGAATCTGAATAACTGTAATTATCCACGCCTGTGTCTTTTAAAATAAAAATAGATAATAGACATAATCAGCATCCCAACCATTATCCTACAATAGTTAGTGCTAGTTTCTATATAAATGTCCGTGAAAATACAACTAATAGATTGAGTTTTCCTTAATATACATTTTCTTAGCTGTTCTGTGATCCTGCATCGTCTCAGCACGAGAAACTGTAATGAGGATTTTTTTTTTAGCACTACTGTCAATGATGAGCATGATGATGATGGATGATGATTATTATTATACATAACAATTAAGGCTATATTTTGCTTAATGCACTATATGTCATTCTAGGCATATTTAATAGTTCTATAAAGTTTTTTAAGTTCTGCTTACTATTCTACGTATATTTAACGAACAGTATAACATAGACAGTTAAATTAGCCTTGTTACATTAAGATCAATTTATCAACCCTTTCAACACCACTGACAGCATCTTTTAGACTCCTGACACATGTGAATATGTGACACTATTCATAGAGTAATACTGAGTTCTGAGCTTAACAGAATCTTTCCACAAATATTAAACACGGCAGAAATGTCTCTGCTTACCAGTCCTACCTGGGAAAGATGGGCACAAATATGGCCCGGGGAGTTGGATCTTGTGCTTTCCCCAGGCGCTGCTTCATCTAAGGGTCTAACTGTGCGTCTGTCTGAGGGGGTGTGTGGCCTGCGAGGGGACAGGGGTTTGAAGGAGGGGACAGATGGTGGGACTTCACAGGGTGATGGGGGCACAGAGATGGAGCGAGGCATCTCCAAGGTGACCCTGAAAGACGACGCGTCCGTGAAGTTAGGGCCGGTGTAGATGGGTGCGGTGGGGCTGCCGTGGCGGAACTGGTGGCGCTGCTGCCACTCATACAGTTGCCACACCATTCCCTCCTTGGTGGCCATGCGCTCGTCTGTGGACATGCGGAAGTGGCTGAGGCGGTCGTGGGCGTACTTGTAGTCGCTGGGCATTTTGCACGTCACTGGTGGAGAGCTGTTGCCGGATGGGAGGTGAGGACTCTTTGGCAACGAGTGATAGGCGGAATCCACCATGATGGATTTGGGTTTCGGGGGAGGAGTTCGCCGAGGGAGGTTGTAGTCAGCAGAGGGTGCGCTAAGATGGAGAGACAGAAAAAACACACATTTACAAAAATAAAACAAAAAATAAATTAATGTCAGCCACAAGGTTGCCAATTACTTTTAGATTCAGAATAATTAAATTGTCAGTCAGTTACTTTTCACTTTTATATTCAGCAAAAAAATTATAAATACATATTCAGGAAAAATAATTAGAATAAAAATAAATATCAGCAAGTTTAATGTGAAGGAAAAATATAATAAAATAAGATAATCAACCGCTAGGGGGAGGTATTTCCTTCTTTTATTTTCAAGAACTCCCCAATAGAATGTGCATTATTTAGTCTTACATCTCATTCAAAATGACTGAGTGAACAAACTCACCTCTTCTGTTGGTCCCCCTTCTGAACCTTCACCCAGTGCTCCACCTGAGCCAGCGTCGTCTTCCTCTGTACGTGTTTCTCTGTGTCTGTCCGGGGAACAAAGCCCCTCTTATAAACAACATTTCCGTTCTGTTCCGGCGGCAGAGTTACTTGCACTACAGTCTGATGGCTGCTCTTGTGAGAGGGACCGACTGCAGAGTCCGGGGAGAGTCTCTCGTGTCTTTCCTCTGTGACTGACGGCACGACTTTTCCTTGGACTTCCAACCCATACCTCACCTCTATACCGTTAGCCTGGGGTTCTTCTCTGTCCGGCCTGCGAACGCTTTCTGGCTGGATTGAGTTCTGGTTATTGTGGACGTGATTAGTTTGAGGGACTGCTTGCTGCACGGTCTTCTCTGGCCTCTCCACCTCTCTGTGACAAAGTGAGACAGGATGATGGAAAGTGACTTTAACAACAGTGAATCTTGCCTGTTCTGTAGCTGTGTGTCCTGTATAATATGATAAACTTATAACATATTACTTCTTACGGCCTTGCTAATGATGAGTGTATGTAGTACAGTGTTAACATATCAATTCAAATTATGACTGTTGCACATGACTACAGCTCATTCACCCCCTTCACTGACTATTAGAATAAACTATGTTACTGTTCTTGAAATAGGGAGATTAACCAGAATTACGCAGTCGATAACAATCCACAATGGATTCTCCTATTAGCCTTAAGTGACCCTGAATGTAATCCCACACTGTATTGGCAGAAAGAATTGTACATATAGCCTGATGTAAAGCTGGGTTTCAGCGCGGAAAGATGAGAGCCCATAGGGAATGTGAGAGCCAAAGATGAGTTAGATGATTAGCAATAGCATTTCATGAGGTCTGTATTGTTTCAAAATATATAATCTTTTAATGCATAAGTGTGACACCATTGTTGTAACTTCGGTATCTCAATGACATCAATGCTGTAACTCTGTTAGTTTAGATGACACGATGATTGTAAGTTTGTTAGATGACATCATTGCTGTGGGTTTTGATGACATTATTGTTGGAAGAGAGCAGAGCTTTTGACGGCCACAGAGACTGAGTCTGCAGGAAAGATAAATGACAGTCACTTTGTTTCAAATAAATAGCTCCAAGCAGCCGGTCTCTCTTCTCAATCTGCTGAAGCAATTCATTACATTTCTCATCTAAATTCATTACAGCATTGTCCACTAAAGGGAACGAGATGTGATTTACTGACTAGTTTTCTGCTATTGACTCGTTTTACAAACTACATACAAGTTAATGTGTTAGATTTCTATAGAAAAGGGGGGGGGCACAGTATCACATTTAAAAGTAATCTAGGGAAGGGTTCACCAGACACATTAAGATTTAGCTGCATACTTTATAAAAACGTCATTAGAGCAAAGCAACACATTTTCTTTGAAGTGACACAAATAAGACGATCATATGAGACAGCGATCATTTGGTAGCAATGAGCCACATTTGCCTCTAGGTGGCATAATTGCACAGGGCATCCAAACCACACCACTCTGGCTGATATCCAGTACATGATGAAAGGTTCATAATGGTGTTATCATAGACACAGATGCAGCACTCGACTGTGCGGCACAAATACTCCTCACATAGACCGGATATTTACCCAACAGATCACATTCTACATGTGGAAACAGCAGGACGTCTCCTGAGGCTTGCATCTGGATGAGAATGGGCTGCAGTAACCCTGATCCAGATGCAGCATGGCCACCAAAACCCCGACACATTTTAGTGTCACAGACGGCATCTGACTACCAAACCTGCTGTGCACGGCTGCTCACTCAGTCAAAGCATATGAAGACATACAGATGAAGGGAATAGTCGGGAGAGACTGAGCAGTGCTGGAGGCTTGATAACAGAGACGTTGAAATTTGATTGAAGGTTATGAATAAACAAAAAATCTTACCTTAGAGAAAACAACAAACAAACGTAAATTGAATTGATAAAATATAATGGTTGAAGTAATATCAAACATTCATTTACTGCAATGTTTTGCATATTTTCCAACATATACACTGAAAATCATACATCAGCAGATAAGGCTGGCCTCTCTATACACATTGATCATGCTCTTATATTCAGCTGCCAACCATATATTAATAAATTAATCAAATATTCAGGAGCACAGAGTGGAACACAGTAGTTGCAGCATGGAAAACCGGGATAGTGGAGACAAACTGCCTTGGCAAAAACCTGACTGGATGATGTGCGATGTCCCCAGACAGACCATTGTGCTTCCTGGGAGGTGAGATGTTACTTGAAGCCCAACCAGAAAGAGGAGTGAACCCTAATCTGTGGAGAGAGAGAGACCAACCTCTTTACAGTGTGACTCTGCTGCATCAGCGCAGCCTGGTTCATGGCCCGGATCCAACCATTCATGTCCTCCTGTGTGTCCGCACTGAAGAAATATGTCCGCATCCCGCAATGCTCTGCCTGCGAGCCAATCACAGAGTTCTTATTGTAAATGTAGGAGCGCATTCCTGTGTGGCTCGCCTATCAGAAACAAAGAGAGAGGGGACACACGTGAGAACTTAAAACTGTAAAATGCTGCCGGGGAGTAAAAATGTGAATGCGGTAATTCAGTAGTGAGTAATTCAGTTTCCTGCACAGAGACTGAAAGCTGTCAGCAAAGATTAAAGTCATGTTTTAAAGAAGAAAAAAAGATTGACAAGTAACAAAAGTCAGAGTATTGTGTTGTTTCTGGCATTCAAAAAGCAAGTTTGACTTTTCCAACTGCTTTGAATTAAAGCAGCAGGGGGGAAAAATCATCTGCAGCAAGCAACAAAACTATAGCAAAGAAAAGGTAACAAGGAGCGTATATCACTACTTTAGGACACACACACAAACACATTGGTTTTAGCTTTTGTTGTGATGGCAATACTTCTAGCATCACAATCCTGTCAGCAGTTTGTGTCTAATATAATCATGCATACCTGGCTAAAGGAAATGAATTCATCTGTGGGTCATCTGATAAAATCCCTGACATTTACATTTAACATCATACTAACATGAATCATAAGCACAGTGCTGTTGTTTTTGTGGCTTTTACACGACATCATTTCTCACAATATGTGCTGGAGCTTTATATGGAGCAGACATTGATGCCACTCTTCTTAAAATCCAGCAGAGGGCAGTCATGAAGCCTGTCAGGCATCACAGAATAAAGATTTGATCTGAAATCACTCTGCCTTAATGTCAATCAACCACTCCTGATTCTTTCCATAAAGACATTTGAAACAGAGATCTGTATACAACGAGCAAAGGACATTTTGCACAGTTCCTCAGTGTTTCAATGCCGTACAGCCTCAATGAATGTTTGTCCAAAACCATATTATTTTTCTCTTCCATCGCTATTGGACAATGCCACTTTAAAATGTAAAAGCCACTAAACATGCTTCACGTTGAGTAGCAATGCGAAAGAGTACTTGGTACTATCTAATCAGACATCATCATGATTACATTTCTGAGTAAAATGTCTCGCCCCAAACAGCTACAGCTTTAAATTGTTATACACGTACATACAGTTTTTGGATCGAATTGGAGCAATAAAAACACCCTAAATTACATTCTTTGAGCCTGAAAGTTTGAAATGAAGACATTTGGGTTGGGCTTTGAAAAAGACCCGATCCATTCTCTGTATGTTAGGGTTAATGTACAGTACATGAATCCACTGTCTACATGTTCCATCTTTAAAAAGAAGAGTCATCTTAACTGAATCACTCAGAGCAACATGCTGGATAAACACAGTTGGCCAAAATACATCCACAGAGAGGGAAAATCCCTCCTTCAATAAGTACACAGAAAAACAAATCCAGTTTATCTTGGTCTCATAAACAGAACTGCACTAAAAATATACTGTGGAGAGCCGCGTTATTGGTCGGCTGTAAAGGGGGCTCTTCCTTTTAATTGCCGTGTTATAAAACAGACACTGCACATTACAACTGCCGTAGTAAATGTGCAAGCGTTCGAGTGGGCATACTCTATGTGACCTTTGACTGCTACACAAGTTTAGGTTTAAATGTACATGTTTAAGTGTAAATGCCTTTGATCCATATGTGCACAAAAGGGTTACTCTGCTTTCAAAAATAAAAACACACAAAATGATTTACAGGTGTATTAACGCACAGACTACCACTGGACAACACGTTTAGGTTATTAATGCTATCTGATGATGGCATTTGTTTACATTAGTAACTTCAGTAAACACAGCAGCAAAACAGGCCTGTATTTTCAATTATGCTATATAATCTGCTGACAGATATCGATTTTCAGTTATGCCTGTGAAATTTAAAAAGAAAGAGGCAAACAAACAAAAAAAGACCTTTACCATACAATAACATAATAATAATAATAATTGATTTTGATGACTGTAATGTGTCTGTAAGTATCTGTTGCAAAACAGATGTAGTGAAACACATAATGGCACATAAACAATATGAAATAAATTCATTCATGTAAAGTAGGGGACACCATGGGGATGTCAAGTTGATGGTGATGACAAAAAAAGCACAATTAAAAGCAAAGAAAGGCAGTGAAAGCAGAAAAGATTGTGGGGAAAATGGCTGAGAGATCTCAAGATACGCTGGCGTCTCATCATTCCCAGGGTGATGAGAAAGTGATAAGTGATATGGAGCTTGGCAAGACAAATACCAGCGGTAACAAGCCTATACATGTATAAAACTGACCAAATGACTGAATTGAGCAAACTGAGTATCAGGATCTAATCAATGACCGCTTTTACAAAATAAGCAGTCGCCTGCGTTAATACCTGTATCCCACATGAAAAGGAGATTTTAAAACCAAAGCTGTAAAAACATTAACGGCCATTTAGTAAAACTTGTGGCTTTGTGTTCTCTGGCATTTTCCATACATGACTGATGTTGTATTCATGATCAGACGTTGATGCACATTAGAAATGTGCATTCAGCGACTGGTGTGACGTGAAACAAAAACAGCTGAGGATGGTGGTTCACAGATGAGGCTAAAGTGAAATCAAATACCTATTCATGCAAAACAGGAAGCTTGTGTGTTTCAGGATGGTCGCCTGCAGAGAACAGTACTCACTCCGCCCGCGCACACACACACACCAGGCCACAATGGGAGGCAATTGATCAACAGGGAATGAGAGAGACACAGTGAGATGAGCAAAAAGAAGAGAACACAGCACAACAGGAAGTTACAGTGGATCATTGCTGACTCAGTAAGAAAGAGCAGAAATGGCTCAGGTGGTGGTGTGTGTGTGTGATTCAGAATGAGCAGCATCAGAAGTGTTGACAGCTTACTGTAGTAGTTGCCCAAAGTAGCAACAATACAGCAAACTGAGGATTTAAATAGAGTCTTATTTAATGTTGATGCAACCAGAAATATTTCAGTATGGGTGTGTGTCTGTTTTCTCTTAACATCTCCATTCACCTGCAACTATTCGTCTTCAGCCTCAGTGGTATTTTTGTGATTATTTACTTTATGACCTCTGCCAAGGAAATTACGAACTGATTTTGACAACTTGAGGGATGGAGCATCATCCAGGATGGAACCCATTACATTTCGGTGCAGATCCAAATCAGGAATTTTTGTCAAGGTCTTGAAAATCAATTTTAAATAGTCAGGCAAATTATCCCATGATATACTGTATTATAAGTAATAATAGGAAAATTTAATGCGTTTAGCACATCACATAGATAAGACAATAGCCCTATATGGACAGAATTAGTTTCTCAAAGTCGTGATTTCATGTTCCCATTCAGATGGAATAAGGAATCGCAAGTGTCTGGTCCGGTTAACAACTCAAAAAAACCAAACAACGACAAAAGACTGCTGACTATTTTGGGGTCAGATAACATACAAAATTCACCAAATGAATAAATGTAATAAACTCTCCTTGTGAATGTATTTGCCTATGGCCAACTATTTGAAAGTATTGTAATGTATTCAAAGCAATAATCAAGCTTCATTACTAACTTCTTTAATGCAGAAATATATGAAGTGGGGCTGAATGTCTGAC
>OMOW01066537.1:0-11898 GCA_900312555.1 Lamprogrammus exutus
AGTGCGGACACCCACTCTCGGAGGACAGCTGAGGAGTCTACAGGCAGAGGAGGCGATGCCTGGATTTATGTTACAAGGCAAGGAAACGATTGGGCGAAAATCTTCTGTGGGGCGGAGACGAAATTCGACTCTGCCGCAGCAGTCAACAACAGTGAAAAGCAGCACAAGTAGAAAAAGTGTTTTTCCCCTACTGACTTCTGGTGTTATTTAAATTGAACATATAGATTAAAGTTAAAATTAAGCTCGTAGACATTACAAATGGGCCTGTAATACTCATAGAATGACTTAAAATGATCCCATGCACGTGTAATACAACACTGAGCCATATATTCTATAGGATAACCTGCAGATAGAACTTAACATGCGATTAACAGATACACCGTAGAGCCACACACACATACAATACAGTAGGCAACTATTTCCAGGTAGAGCATAGAACAAAACTCAATCTGAATCTCTTCTTACAGCTTTATCAAATTTTCTTTCAACCCCCAGAAATTGCAGGCCCATTCGATTCTATCAGTTTTTTTTTAAGCAAATTAAAAAAAAAAAAAAGAAGTATCATTCTGAAAGCAACAAGTCCTTATTTTTGTTAGGTTTGTCTTATCAGAGTGACGTTAGTTTTCTTTAACCAACAGTCAGCAGTTTGTCAATTTTAATATAAATTTGTGGTACAATTTTAAGCAATTTTTCAGAGTATGTTTGATAATACCAGTCTCGATTGATTAATCCTACTGATATTTGTTTCTCAGAAATGTGGACATAAGTCGTTCTTCATGTTTTTGCGAGACGCTGTTGCAGCTCGTGCACTGTGTGTGTGTGTGCGTGTGTTTGTGTGAAGCATGCTGAGAGACTCAACAGGCTTCAGTTTACACAGCGACCAATAGGGGGCGACAGCAGTCCAGAAACTCGGAAGGAGCTTTTTGCCACTGTGACTGCAGTGAATCAAGCAAAGTATGAGGCATCACAAAACATATTAGAAATATGGGTTTCAGCTTTAGTTCTGTCTCAGAAAACTACGTGTTGTTGGTCAAAATAAGACGTCAACACAGGGATTTTAAAAAATCTCCTTGAATGTTTTTTACTGAAAAGAATGCAAAGGGACATGACAGACTTCATCTAGAACGTCTTTATTTGGAGGATAATTCCTTTTTTGCATCTGTATTTGAACTTTTAGAATCTACTAGTTATGTGAAGTCATTACCCCTTACACCTAATAATATTAATGATAATAATAATAATCATTATCATCATCGTCATCATCATCATACATTACTATTTTCCATTGAATCCTGTGTTTGTTCAGTCACTTTCTTACTCTCAAACAAAACAAATGTGTGGCAGCAATAAATTCTGCTTTTCTGGATTCGCTCCAACTCTTATTCGGAGGACAAAGGACACTTTGTTGAACGACTTCACCCACTAATCCATGTATTTAATTTTAGAAACCAAAGAGTCCACATAAAACATAGGTTACCGTGTTTTAATTACAGATTTGTAATTTCAGCAATTAGCCAGTATCAACTTTATTATTAATATGAATGTGGTAAACCTCAATGTGTAATTATTGACATTATCAAGGTACACGTACGTACAAAATAATATTCAACAAGTAGTGATGTGGATCAGGCTTATCACTTAATCAAGTTGATATTAATCAAACAGGAAGATATAAAGAGAAAAAAACAATCTAGAGTAAAAATTTCAAACTGCAAGCCCAATTTTGATTCTACAATATCAAAATAATATTCCCTATATTCACGACCTTCCCTGAAGTCAAATGAACTAAAAAACACAATATAAATGAACACAAACAATGTATAAAGTTACGTTACTCTTTTTAAATGATGTGAAAATATCTTACATACCGAGTTGCTGTATAATGTGTTTACTCTGTAGGTAATAGGTAATGTCCTTTTGCAGGGGACAAATATAAACATTCTGCATCCCTTCAGAGTAAAATATGGAGCCGCCTCAGGGTTTCCTATTACACCGAGCCGTTCAGTCCACCCTCTGGTGTCATGACCCTGACATTTTCATTAAAAACAGCCTAATAGCCCTATCAGATGTACCTGTAATTTCTGCTCCTTGTCTTATTGGTTGACTGGAAGCACTGGCTGACTGCCTTGTCATCCCCCTTGCATACAGCTAGACTAGATGACACACAATTTAGAAATGCTATACTTCCAAACTGCATGTGAGGGGCTTGGAAAGGGGGCTGCACATTGTTTTTGTTTCATCACCATTTGAAAGGTATAATTACGCTGATTTTTATAACACTTCAAAGTAACCCGATTCTCTATACTTGGACTGAAAACCTTGAGCCATTTTCCTCAATACCGTCTAACTTCTGAGAGGCTTCTGAGAGCTCACAGCACACAGCATTACTGACAGGCAAATGATACACTCACACTTAATTCGCAACAACTTACTACAGCTGGAATATGATGTGATTATTAGACACCATTTTTTGGTTTTTAAGGAGACCGGGGGTGTTGTAGGAGGTGTGATGAGAGGTTTTGGCTTTGTGAGCTGCCTGGTCTGAACATGCAGAGGAGGAAACCCAGGGATGGCTAACACAGAGGCATCAGAGGTGTGGCTGGACATGTTCTCGCCCCCGTAACGCTGACTGCACAGGGTTTGAGGTGCCCTGCACACCAACTTACAGTTGGTCAGGGGGGGATGCGGCTCTTCAGGGCCGGGCTCGCAGCTTACATGGAACACCCCGCCTGTGAGCAGAGCAAGTCTTGGGAAACTTCTCAGCTTGACTTCGAGCCATGGCGTCAAAATTTTGAAGCAAACACTGGGGGTAAACTGCTAAATCATGTCTTCCACCTCTCCTCGCTCTCTTAGATTCCACTGCAAATGTTTGAGCAGACCGCCTCTCTTTTTTAAGACTCTGACCATCAGTTGTGTGTGGATGTGTTTGTGGTGTTAGTATAGTAGGCGCTTGAGCTTTCCTTGTGTTGTTACGACAGTTGAACCTAATCATAAATGCATGATGTGCTTTGATGTCCCCTTGTGCTATTATTTTGTGTTATCAAATTGTTGCCTTGGTCCATTTTTACAGAGACTTTGTCGTTTTTCAGGTGATCCACTAAATAATTTGTTACATTTTAACAACAAATAGTCTATATGAAAAACCATGATGAACTTTCACTAGGCTGTGTGGAGACCTTCAACAAAGCTGAGACTCATCTTTCCAAAGCAACGACTACATTAGGACCACATGTTTAAATTACCTACTATGAGATCCATGAAGAATTAGCGGAATTCATGGAGTGATAAATCATGTTGCAGAGATCGTGGAGGCAGAGGTGGGCTTCAACCAGTCTCAACCGACATAACACCTGTCTGAGACTTTCCACAACTAGTGCCAGCTACCCGAGACGTGGCAGGATGCTGCAAGAGGAGAACTGAGAGAATCCTGTCGGTACACCATCTGAACTCTTCTTCCGTCTCCCTCCAGCTTTTGCTCCTTGAAGGCTTGGTTGTTTGCTTCTTAATTAGTAAAGAAAATCTGATGCAGAGGCTCGTTTACTAACCGTACCTACCTCACTGTCAGCCAAGGCCTCGTGTGGATGGATGAGCTTGCCCAGGTGTTTGCCTAACCAGATCAGAGCGCTCTGGCCACGGGCAACTGTTGACACATGGCATTTTGCAAAGGGTAAAGTTTAAACAGGACTTATCAAGGCCCTGACACCGTCAGAAGGATGGGCTTCTATTCGCTGCTCTGACTCTCTCACACCTCCTTGATATCCCACGCATGACCACAACAGGTCCCAGTTTCTTTGCCAGTAAGTCTGAGGGGAAAAGTATGCAGGGGTGTGGAAATAAGTAAACTGCAAGACAACATATACTCTAAAGATTCATTTCTAGTATATATGTTGCGGAAAAACAGACCACAGGCATTACAAATATGTAGGATACAAAGTAAACAGTTATGTAGCTTTCTTCAAAATTATAACTGTGTCATTATTTGTTGACCTCGCAGGTCTCTTCTCCATCATCAGGTCAAATCTGATAACACATTGGATAGTAGAGGAAATGCAGAAACAGATGTATTTTGGCCTTCACCCCTTTGACCAGCAGTGTGTGGTAATTGCTGCCGCACGCTTTCTTGTATATCTTCCCCTTTCTCCAGCCTCCTCTGGAGATAGTGCCACTGTAATCTCGCCCTTATCTGCTCCTGGCTTCTAGTAAATCGAAACACCTTGGGCACTCATTGATAGTTTATCTGCAGGAAAGGAAATGCATGCTGATCTGGGAGAGCAGTGGAACCAATAGTTCTTGATAAATCTCAGTGGCATTGGACGCAAGCCACCATTGAGCCATAGTTTTCTATTATCACGAAACAGAAACAACAATAAGACAAAATGTGCTAAATTCACAAGAAGAAAACTGCTGAAAGGTTTAGATAGCTCCTGTTTTGTTAAAACCTTAAATGCACCACGAGTTTGCTCGCATGAAAACCAAATATTCTCCTTCCAGCCCTTCTGACAGCACATCCAGTATTGAAACCTGCTGAGTGACTACATGGAGGGAAGGGGGGGGGTCCATGCCTTCAGGTGAGGTGACCTGTGAGTGGGTTTAAATGACAATGACATGCTATAAAAGGTGGTGTGATCTCTGCAGGTCACTCTCCTGCATTTTCAATGAGCCCTGACCTGTAATTGTCTGAATGACAATGGCTCATTCTGAGAGTGCTGACTAAATGTTATGATATTATGTCTTTGATGACAGCAGTGATGTGCTCACATCCTCAGCAGGAGTCCAATCACCAGAGCTCAAGTGATGGCTTGAAAGGGACGTGTCTCTTTACGGATTGAAATAACACACACGCACTCACACTCACACACACACAAACCAGCTCTAGAAGAGTGTTTACCTGTTTGCAATTATAATAGTTTGTTTGTTAATTTATGGTTATTTATCTCTATTGATTATTAGTGGAGTGATAGCAGCTTCAAAATGTATGTTTGAATAATAATAATGATGATAAAAATAAGAATCATCATCATCGTTATTATTATTATTATTATTTCGACTCTCTGTGTTCTTCTGGATTTTTCTGGTGTTATTAACTGATTTTGAATTTGGTGGATGGGTGGGCCATGGCCCAGAGTGGAACCCATAATGTTTGGTGCCAAGTCATTTCTTTCTCTTTAGGCCAGTAAATTATTAAAAAATAAAAATTTTATTTTGGCTTGCTTGGCCTTGGTGGAGGTATATGTGCTGTGATGAGCGTCCTTGTTGTTTACATTTGGATTGTTAGTAGTTATTGATTGTAGATAAGATTAAATATAAGTATGACCTGTAAAAGTTAATGTATAAAACACTAAGTTTTTATTTATCTGTATGCAGGCTTATGTCTCTGATCTAAATGTTCTCCTCATAATGTATTTATGCGTCATGTAACAATACATGTTTGAGTCAAGAGTAGTTAAATAAAAAATAGTCTCTCCAACTGTAATAGATGACAGTTGACGGTTGTGTAATCACACTCTATTAAGACGCGCCGTCCCCAGACTTGATGTTTTGGGTGTTTTGAATGGACGTGTGGTTTAACTTTCAAACTCCCCTCCATCATGGATTCTTGCGTCGTTGTGTCTTGAGTGTAGTGCTGACTCAGGCTGCTGCCGACAGCACTGGCAGCTCCCTGGCACCGAAACACATCAAAAGTCCCATCCGCTGCTCCCGGTGATGTCAGCGTGCCGCCTCTGCCTGCACACACACAGACACCTTTCACAAAGAACCTGTATGCGCTCGGCCTCGTCTACGTAATGGAATCTTCAGCCCTTCTCCCCTCCCGCCTTTTTCTATGATCAGGCGAAAACGAGACTGCTGTTGTCGTCTGCAGTGTCGTAACCTAAAAATAAACTCTGGACGTGTTTCCCCGTTTCCCTTCCTCATTTTTGCCAACTAGTATTTACAACCACGCTTGTGTTTATTTCTCACAACAAAGTTTATAGCTCACTATATTTAATTGCAGCAGTAACAATATTAAAACTTACATTTGGATACTTACATTTTGAACACTTGTGTCGCTTGATTTCTCAAATCTCTGGCATGGTTTTTGTTCGATTTCTCCCCTTTTCTCTCCTATTTCATAATCCTCCCACCTTAACCTGGTTCTTTCAGCAGGGCTCATTTGCTGGGAGGACCAATGAAAAGGGCCATTCTTTCTACACTGTCATCGTGATCCGAGAAATACTGAGTTAATGAAAGAGTGATGATATCTAATCACCTTCCAGAGGATAGCACCTGCATCAGAGCCACCACCCCAAAACTCCCCAGAACAGTTACAAATAGGATCGTGTACAGATGTACTTCCTCTATGCCCGTTCCAGCAGTGACCAGGGTTATACCTTTGATATCGCTTGTTGCAGGGGGAAATGGGAATATCTTGTCTGGTCAAGCAGATCAAGTCTTCTTAGGTGTTTCCATCAGGGATTTCAGCATTAGACCAAGGCAATGGGATTAATACTTTTAGAAAGGGCAGGGGTGAAATGAACAATGGCATACTTTAAGGGCTTTAAAACAGTGTCTTATTACAATGGGGAAAGCCAAGTCTATCCTTGTAAAATCCCGTTTAAGGGCAAAAGAAAAGGAGAAGGTCAATGAGTAACATTCAGAGACTGTACACTGTTAAAAATGGACAGAATTTTCACACTACTCACTGAAGTTGTCCTGTAGTAATTTTGTGACTTATTGTGCAAAATTTAGGTGTGCTCATTACTGTCCAGAAACAAACACAATATCTGCGTTTATTTTGGTACACTTAATTATTTAGCATTTCAGCTTTTCTTATACCTATCATCTAATCAAAAAATCTGGGTATTGCATGCGTTAAAATAGAGCTGTCTTCAATTTAAGAGCGTTTGGAATTCATCAACAAATTCCAAAGTGAATGAAATCCACCATTATCATCATCATCATCAGCATCATCATCATTATAGTAGCCGTGGTAGTAATCATGGTGGTTGTATAACACGTATTTTCATCATCATTATCATTATTGTATTTATTATCAGTGCCTCTGTATATCTTAGTAGTGGGTGAGGCCTGACCCAGGGGAGAACCTATTAGATTTTGGTGCCAATCTGGACCCAGAAGCAAATCCAGCATACAAGATTTCATAATATGCTGAATACTTTTATAATATTTACTGAAAAATATCAGGAATATTTATCCCATGATAGACCATCAGTAGGTGGAAATTGGTCAGAATTTTAAAACCTACTTTCTCTTTTGTAGAATATTATAACAAGACACATTTTGTCTCTGCTTGTTGCTTCTTGGTCCTCTAATGAGTGCCATTCTAGGTATCATGGTGAAACAACAGTAATTTGGGTTAGGTTTGGGTGAGAGATTCCTAAACGCCTGCATATCAGTTTTTAAAGGTTACACTGAGCGACAGCAAGGGTTTCTTTCCCCTCTCGTCCATTTTTCATCACTTTATTTCGTTTTTTTTGCCTTTTGCTGTCTAACGATCACTCTGCAGCATGATCTGGGTAAGTAGAGACAGGCAGAGGTTAAAATGAAATATGTGCCAAGCATAATACAGTGCTCGAGGCTTTGTGTGTGTGTGTGTGTGTGTGTGTGTCTCCTCTCTCCTTCCTCCTCCTCTTCCTCCAGCTCCTTTGGGGTGCTCCCGTGTTCAGGCTGGCTCGCCCACAGCGGGGAAGCTCCGTCTAATTGGAGCGGCCCAGCGGTGGTGGCCCCGAAACCTCCGGGAGCCAGGCTTCTGCATTCTAATGTTACGCTCGAAGGAAATTGTCCTCCTCGATTTCCTGAGATCCAATATTTGAGTGGCTTGCTCACCATTCATGGTAAGAGTAAGAAAAGTGTAATTGGTTTATTAGATTTGCTTGGAGCCCTGCGCTGTCCTGTCTGCTGTGGCTTGCTGTGTTCTGACACTGGGTTGGTGAGTTCAGTACAAGTTATCCAGCTGCTCTGATGCAGGGATGTCTTTTGCGATGGTTATTTAGCTAATATACGGGGCAGAGCACCGATTCAGAAACTTAATGGGGTTTCCATTGACCTACGTTAAATTTCAAGTTGCGATTTGAAAAATGGGTAATGGAAACACTCACATTTTGGGGAAAAAAATCAAATAATACCAAATATTTTTACGCTTTTTTGAGGTGGATTTTGTGATAAAGGAGTAATTCGCAAAACTGCAAGGGAAACAGACAAATTGGTGATTGCATAGGACATGACGTAAAGTGGTTTAATTCTGGGTTGCTCAGGACGGATGTTGCTGCGCAATGTGAGGAGCCCTTTCTCGGATTTGATCTGAGAAAAATAAGTTACAGCTATACAAGACAGAAAACAATAGTGCAACACAACAACAAAGGAAAAAGATGGTTTTAACTACCTGACTTAGACTTTGAGCTTTGACTGTGGTTCCTGGGAATCATAATCTCTTTCTTGCGCATGAATTTCTCACTGTATTGTGACTGAGGTAGACTTTGGTTGGTGACCAAGTGTGTTGCGGTGAAGGCAGTTGTTACTTTGAGTCTGTCGGAAGTTGGCAGAGACATATTGACACAAAGATGAGGTTTTGTGCCGCTCTCGCTGCTTACGCTCCGTCTGGGCGACAAACATCCTCTGACTCACCAGGCGGGTTATCAGGAAGCTGTGACCCTCTTATCGCACTGGCGTGCACACTCTGTAATTAAAAATCTAGAGTTACCTTGCACCTACACCTCAGCGCACTCCCGTGACCTGGAACTCCGTGGATTCACTGCAGCTCGGCTTGGTTGAAGTTGCTCACTGAGGCCTGTCTCTTTAATAATGGGTGTCCACACAGATGGCAGAGGGAGCAGATGAAGTCTGATGGACAAAGCTGCAGCGATAGGGGTGTGGGGGAGTGGAAAGTTTTGTCAGTAAGCTCGATCCGAGTCTCTTGGGTTGCCACTTAAAGTTGTGCATGGAACAGGAAGGAAAAGGAACACCTCCGCATGTTTCTCACCAGCCTTAAGATCACAAGCTCGGGGAGGGAGAGAGCACGACACATGGAGGGTGCACTCCCACAGGGGGCTAGAATGTACATTTGGAAGCGAAGGCTAATGGTGGAGAAAAACAACATCATGGAAAAATGAAAGAGAATATGAGCTGGTTGGGGAAGGAGGAGAAACTTTCTTAAGCTGTTTGGAAAATTATTTCATTATCATATCACAACCATGTTTAGACTTGAGGTGGCATTTGGTTTTTAAGTGATACCTATTCTGCAGTCACCTAATGTATCTCTTTGACTGCATGGCACACGTCTTTGAAGGTGGAAATCCCTGTTTTAGGGCGAGACCTTTGAGTGTCTTTGTACTTTGCACTGGCAGGACATACACAGGCACCTCCTCAAACAGGCGCCAGCTGATTTTTATCACCTTTGAAAACCGACTCCCACTTCCTCCAAACTCTCTGCTCGCCGGGGCTCTGCATACATTTCTCAATGACACGAATTACAAGAGGTAATTCGACATTTGCTCCAAATACACCGTCAACGGTCTTAATTTAAAGGAAATAACACATCTACATTATTTTTTTTGAAAATATGATGGAGGTTTTAAATATTGTATATGTTTCACTTTGTTTACTTTAACAAACAATGACATTGTCTTTGAAAAACAGAGTTGTCGAAAGAGATTACAACAATTCTAACTTGCTCTTTGTTCAGAGATGAGATCATGATCTACATTTAAACACTGATTGGTTTTGATCAGTCTGTTAAACTTTATATGGTTGACATTTATCTCTTGACTAATGACTCCAATGCTAAGACAACCATACTGACCTGTGGGCCAGGGCGTACGTGCGGTCAGAATTTTCCCTCAGGGTTTTCTGTAAAAGTAATGCAACATAAACAACATTAACTCAAATTTATGACGCATTTATTAAAAAAAAAAAAAAAGGTTGTGTATTTGTTATGGCAACCATTTTATTTTCTTAATATGGACCCCTTATGAATATTTATCAGCTGGTTTAATGTAATCCCTTTACTGTACTTTCCTGGCACCCCGCAGTGCGCCAAGCCAAAACGGAGTCGAGTCTGGATTCCATCAAGGCCTGCTCCACCAGTGTGTTTTTATTTTTTATGGGTGAGTGTTATGAAATCAGACCTCCTTCGCACTTTTCTACAACCAATATGACATTAACATTTCAGTTTCGTCTTCTTTTAAAGCGCTTAGCTGCAGGCTGGTTGCCACACGCCAGTTATTGCCCTGTGCGCTCGGTGTGGCTCGCTCTGAGGTTTGGCCTGTCTGTTGGGTGCCATTCATGGGCCATGCCTGTGTTCACACATAGCAGCACAAATGACATAATAATGATCTCATCCATCTGAAGCTATCCTACATGACAGTCAGCCTATTTCTCTATTAGTATAATGGTAAATGTACAGACTACCCACAGTACTACTTTGTGCTGAAATGTTTTAAGTGCTGTCTGCTAATTACACAGTGCTAAAACATTCCAACGGTCCAAATTGAACTTACTTACTCACAAGAAATATTTGGTACAACACAGTAAAAGGCACTCAGTGAGGT
Source organism: Lamprogrammus exutus (assembly GCA_900312555.1). Classification (NCBI taxonomy): domain Eukaryota; kingdom Metazoa; phylum Chordata; class Actinopteri; order Ophidiiformes; family Ophidiidae; genus Lamprogrammus; species Lamprogrammus exutus. The sequence continues at coordinate 10,545 of OMOW01066537.1, forward strand.
TATGAAGTTAAGTACAGTACTTAGTGTTAAAGCATAGTTTTGGTTATGTTTTAACTCTTCCAGAGAGGAACCCTTCAACTGTCTTGCATTAAAACTTGCCTTTGTACCAAACTTTACAGGTTCAATTGTAAAAAAAAATTGTCTGAAAAATGTATATATCAGTAACAGACCTCAAATTTGACCAAAACAAGGTGAGAATAGGACTGCATTTTATTTTACAAGACAACCATGAAAGAATAACAGAAATGTATGTAAAGGATCTCTTTAATCTATTGGCTTAACACATTCATGACCTTTTTAATAACAGAAAATATAAAAAATATATCTTCAAATCACAGACATCACAATCTGCCTGATTGCAGTGTGTGACTGTATTAGATTATAGGCATGTGATACATTTACCTTTGCTAGTTTGACTCTTCTGTTATTATTCATCATGCCTTTGGATGTACGCACTTGGTCCCATTTGTTCTAGTTGATTGCAAAATATTTAGAGTTGCCAATTCATGTGAGCTGCACGGTTTAGGACTGGGAGAACACGGAGCACCCTGAGGAAATCCACGCAGTCACAGGGAGAACACACAAACTCGTCACAGGAAGGCCCTGCAAGGAGACCGCGAATCCCTGAGCCACTGTGCCACCCAGAAATAGTCATGTTAATGTAAAATACTGTGTATATGTATAGGATATATCAATATACATTTTCTATGAGTACAGCTGGGTTTTTGTTCATATATAGTTTGAGTGTCAGAGCCATGCTATCAGTGGCATGTAGATGGTCTGTGAAATGATGAAATTCTATATTTGACACAGGCTGTGCGGTTGACTTTCACTGAAGGGACTGGATCAACAGAACTCTGCAATTAAGAGGAAAACAGACATGGGCTAACATCTCAGTCTCGGCCTGTGCCAACTTCATGAGCCAAGAGTGGAGGAAAGAAACCAGGGCACAGCACAACGATGAAGTGCGCGAGGAAGAGAAGTGGAGAGCAGACAGCAGCCAATTGAAGTTTACTTTAGTGATCAGACTATAAAATCCAGACTTTGATTAGTTAGGCAGCCCCGAAGCGGTCACATTAGCCAAAGGAAGCCTAATCATCATCATCATCATCATCTTTGCTGGACTCTTCGTTTCACCTCCCTGTTTTGCTGGACTCACTGCGCTGGGTCCATTCCATTCCTGTGTTTTCATTCAGCCAACATCACCATACAAGTGATGTAGTGTGCTCCACAAATCAGGGGAAAAGAGCGCTACTCTGAACCGCCTCTTTCCTGTTCTCTCTGCACCCCCACCACCATAAAGCCGCACGTTTCCCGCAGACGCACGCCCCTCTCGCCCCCCTCCAACCAACAC
>OMOW01066568.1:0-12255 GCA_900312555.1 Lamprogrammus exutus
CTGGGTGAGGGGGTGACTCAGATGTCCTCTGTGCGACCTCATCTACCCACGACAGCCGAACACCATATTCTACAATCTCACATCCCCTCTCCAAAATCGAAAGAGTGTGTTAGCCGAGGGAGCAGCTACTTCGAAGAAATGAATAAAGGATGATTATCCTCATAAGACATAATGATAATCAGAAATCAATAATTAATAACAAAAAGATCAGCGCAGTCTTAAGTTATGTTTAAAAAAATGATGAGATGTGTAAGAATTTAAGCATGTTTCCTACGTTATTCAAGATATGATTACTACTGCTTAAAATGAAATGTTTGTAAAATCATGAAATATTCTTGAAAATGGATATGATGATGATGATGATGATGATGACGATGATGTTTTTGCCTGAAACAGAGGCAGAGAGCTTTTGATTTTGGTATAAAACCAACCCCAGTGCACTGTTTTCCAGGATGAAGTTGCTGCACTGGTTCTTCAAAAACAACCGGCTCTGCCTGACACTGAATCCTCTCCTGAGAGAAGCGCTGAATGAAAACACAGCCCTCCTCCAAACGTGACATCACAGCCTGTTGTTTCTGCTCTCTCGACAGCGCCGAGGTCCCGCGTGGAGATTTGTACAGCGCTAATCACTATAGAAGTTGTTTCTCAACCATTTATCCTGTCTTTGTCTCACATTCTCTCTCCATGTATTTACCATGTACCATAATACAGGACCCTGCATGTATATCTCCACAACAGCAAATAGCAGAAGCAGCAAACTGATGGAAGGAGACACAGGAAAGTTACTATAGGATTGTTGTCCATGAAAAACACATACATTTAGGGTTAAATGCCACAGGAAAACACTCTCTGAGGCAACAGTGAACATATTTGTATCTAACTAAACACAGCTTTCAGAGGCCTCTCGGCGTGTTCCATGGACGTGCTCTGTCACTCTCTAATGGTCCATTCTATAGCCTACGGGTCTACTACAGGCCTGTTATGTAAACGTGAAATATGGCCCAAAATGCTCCAACAGACATAATTTCCCCCAAAATCATCACATTTACGATAATCGTATTACTTTAACTGTAACGTTTGTGACTGAGGTTAGGATTCGGGTTAGTTTTCGGTGTCGACTTACCGCTGCACGCGGCCGAAATGAAAATGGACATTTCTGCCCACATACAGACCTGCCAGCGCTGCAGTAAGCCGACACCGAAAACTAACCTGAGCCGTGTTTACACTCACATTAATGTTAACCTGATAAAGACAACACAGCGAGTTGCTACTGTTGTTTCAGTCACAGTTATGGTCCGAGTGGTGCAAACAGACTTTTAGAGGTTAACGTTTCCATTCGGGTGCTGTTTATTCAGATGTATGGATAGTTTGTGTCAGTCTGATGGAGGACATTATGTCACATCTGTATATTTATCTCCGTCCTTTTACAGCAGAATGACCGCACGTTTTCCTTATTTTTATACTACCAGCATTGAGAGCGCTAAATACTCTCACGTTCACCTGTCATTAGTCATATGAGTTGGGATGAAGTCCCAGGTAGCATCAGGCAGATCTGAATACAGATTCCTGTGGATCAGATAATATGACTGGAGGCTCAAACTTGCTGTTGTTTGTCTTTCATGTCACGTAGCACTTTGTTTCACAGATGTTGCTTTGCCGGTCCACATTTTGCGTTCTACTCTTAGGTTTGCCTCTTTTAATTATCCGTCATTTGTTCCTTGTCTTGTAGCTTTCTTTTTCCCTTTTCGTTGTATCCTCATTTCTCCCCTTCTTTGCTTCTTGTCCCATTTCTTTTCTTCTTCCACTCATCTGATAACAGGAAAAGCACCCAAATTTTACAACTAGTACTTTAATTTGAGAATTTGACTTCTACCTGCAAACAGAGTACTTTACCCCTGTGATACTGCAAAAGATGTCAGCACTTCTCCTTCCATCACTTGTTTTCTTGGAGAGTTTTCCTGTATGAAATGTATAAAACACAAAGTAGAACTTGTTTCGTTGTCTTGTTTTGCACACAGGAGGCACACCTCTCATTTACCCTCTCACCCTAATGTTAAATGAATGCTGGAATAACATGTCACATATGTTCTACTTTGAAGACTCCGAGGAGGATTCAGCTATGCAGTGGATCATCTGTGATCAATTTTGAGCTCGAATTTTCCATGTGAAGCACCTTCTAAATCATTAGAGTTGTGTGACAGCCGTGTCATCAGCCTCTCGCATCTCCCTCTGACAGGCATTTTGATGAATGAATGTTGAGCTTTTGGCTGCACATCTGGAACAAGGTGCTGAATATGTCAGCCAAACATACCAACAACCGGCAAGAGGTATAAGATATCTACATTAGAACTCATACTGACTTTATCAAGAGTCAGAGGTTAGTTACAGCATCTCAGGAAGGATGGAAGACCTGCTGAAATACTTTATTGATGTATTGCAACACTGTCGAATATCCCATAACAAATCAAGACCTTATTAAAGCAAAGAAGACTCATAATGAAGAGCGGGATTACACTGTCAAGAAAGAAACAAACAAACAAAGAAACTAAATTGATTCTCATGATGGAAACACACCTAAAACTGCTTACACTAAAAACAGCTATGGGTTTAATTAAGTTACTGTGCACCAACAAAAGTGCTGGTTTAGGTATCAGTAGTGATCTAAGATTTTGTGTTGGTATTGGTTGGTGTGTTTTATACAGTGCCTGAATAATCTGAGATCCAGATTTATGGGGGTATGACAAGTGCTAGAAACAGAAAGGAGAGAGTACAGCTGATATCGGCCTAATCCTCCCTGTCACCGCCTTCTCGTGACATGTTCACTCAGCGGCTGTGGTACAGAACATGTTTACTTCCTCTTATGGTTACACCTGATCTCAGAACAAAATGTTCAGCTAACAGTGTTTTCTATTCCGCCAAAACCACACAACTGAGGCTGTTGATCAGAGTCACAAAAAGGTCACAACATGCAGGTTCTCTGTTCACCATAGCCTAAAATAGTCCAAGTGTTGGGCACAATGGCGTTAATACGTGAGGATTTGACTGAATCGTGGCATCTGTTTGTTTGTTTTAATCGTTGCCACTTGTTGTGACAACTGTTGAGATGAATCATGTACTATTTATTTGTTATATTGACAGCCTTGACTAATTCTGACTTTGGCCATCAAATATGCAACATTTACAACACTGATGTCAGGAAAACTGAAGATGTCAAAATTAAAGGAATGTCCCGCTGATCTTCATATGTCAGTCGCCTCTTTTGTGGTGTGAAACGCACGCGGTGCTCTCACTCACCAGCAAACTGACACTGCATAACATACTTAACATTACTCTGCTTGTTGAACGCTAATGTAATCAGTGACATCGACGTTCTCAATGGCTGTGGTTCAGCCTTTGCCATTTTCTCATTTTCTCTCTCTTCATATTGCCCTCTTGATGTTGTCCACCACCACGATTTTCACGTTATCCTCTTGGTTTTCTCCTTCTTCACATTTTCACTCTCATGTTGCCTTGTTTCGTTGTAGACCTCTTCATATTGCCTTCTTGGTGTTGTCCACCACCATGCCACCTCAGCGTTTCTGGCAGCCTAGGAACAAGTTTCTCTGTTGTCTGCTTTTTCCCAGCTTTTTTTCCCATCCTCTCACTGGCTGATTTTCTCCAGGTCATCGTTTTTAATCTTCACTCTCTTCCTTGATGGTGTCCACCACCACGTTCAGCTCTGAGAGCAAACAACAGCTTTGTCGGCAGTGCGAACACGCCGACACGTCTGCATGCTGAACTTCCCACAACTTCTCTGCACACTGTAAACAGTCAGAGTGGCTAGACTGACATTTACACAGGCACCCATTCTGGCCGGTGCACGGTTCCACGTGCATACGTAAATATTCGGCCAAGAGTCAGGGATGCAACCAGCTCTCCCACCAAATCAACTAACCCCCACAAGGGGTCCAGCCCCCTGAGACTCCAGTCTGTGGTGGACTAACACCTCTTTTCTACATTCCTCATGATTATGATTCAGTGATATTTTGTATTTGAGGTTTTTGAGGTTGATACAATATTTATATTTTGCACAGGTGGATCTGGTGCAAATCAGTTAGAGTGCCACATCAGACACTGCAGTGGGTACAGGCCTGTTTCTGAGTGTTCAGAACTTCTTCTAGATCCTCAGATTTCTTTAGCTGCTTTGTCAAAACTGAAGAAATCTGCTTTGTCATGTCAGCAAAACACATACATTACAGTTTCAGCTTTAATTTTGAGGTGTGTTTGACTGGGTTGTCATTTTTCATATGTTTGCCTGACTAAACCAAAAGGTTTCATGGTCAGGTCAAATCCTTTGATACAAGGTAATGCAGCCTTGAGACTAGAGGTGCCTATGTCTCTCTGAAAAGTGGAGGGACATATGAAGATGTGTGTCCTCTCGTAGGAAGAAATTATAGGATTTATTCCCTCCTTGAGCACAGCTTTCGGGGGAAACAAGAGTGGGCAGCAGAGGTCACGTTTAACATCAGCCTGCTTGTCAAAGACAAACAAATCGCCCACTTGTGGCAAAGAGCCAAGACTACCACAGTGAACCAATTCGCCTCTGATTTGGGGTTTTTGTGTGTAATATTCAAAAAACGGTAAGCGAGTGGGAAAATCAGGGCTAAATTATGTAGTCTGAATGCTGAACAATAAATGTCCAGATTTGACCAGTTACAGTTAATAACCAGTTTCTGTAAGCTTTAAGTCGCTGCTGTCCTAAACAGGGTTTCTGTGGGAAAGGACACAATAATAAGACACAGGGGAGGACTGAAGTGTCACTTGAGATTATAACTACTGTGTAGAAGCCACATTTTATATTACACTTGGGGCCAATACATTTGTTTACACTTTTCTTGTACATCTGCTCTTGGTGTAAATGTATGATGTAAAACATTAACTAAATTTAATGAAAAATCACTCCTGTCTCCGAGTATAAACAAGTATTGCTTAGTTTGTCTGGATAACGGAGGAGCTAAAGGCTATCAACTAATAACCTTCTAACTAATGTATTCATCTGTATTTAATTCAACCAGAGATCTTAGTCTTTCTTGTAGATTGTATTTTCATTAAAATGTTAAACATTAACTTCAGATTACTACATTGCTCATTCACTGATATCAGGCTGCTTACACTCAGCTGAACCCTGAAGAAGGATAAACACAGGGAATCAATTCCTGTACCCTTGAATTATTATATCATCTTTTAAAATTATTATTATTTATTTATTTTGTTTAACCTGTGGGAATGGACAGTGTAGACCCACAAAACATTCTGATTTTACCATCGCGGAGGAGATACATATCCAATTTGTGCTACTGTGGCACACTTACAGTGGCGTGGTATTGTCACATAAACACCACATCCACAGTGGAGGAATGTGATGTTTTTATTTATGTCACAAAATGATATAATATTATGTTGAGCCAAGACTTTTCATGCTCTGAGCCAGTTTGAATGCATGCTAAGTCTCTAACGTAATTTTTGACAGGAAATAATTAAATGCCGCGCTTATGTGGGAGAAATACAACACTGTCATTACATTTCCTTTTCTCATCCAGTCTGTATTCTCCCATTCCCATCCCTCTTACTTTCTCAAAGTGGCGTACTTGACCTAAGTCCGCTTTTGTCTCTGCGTCTAAATCTTATTGACGTTGACAACAGCTCTGTTTATATGGTGCTCTTCCCTCGATTAATGTGTGTTTACTTACCCATAATGCCTGACGTCAGAACCCGGGATAGCTTTTCCTCCCCAGGGATGACAATAGGAGGATGAGTTCTGAGAACTGAACATGATTAAAAACCCACAGAGATACACATTTGTCAGATGTGTTACGCATACAACTTTTCGAACTGACATGATAACAAAACAAAGGTGTCCATAAATTGACCACTGTGGAACAACATTTTACGCGATGGCCTCGTAGTCTGCCAAAGTTCATGGAAATCAGTGATGTGAATGATTTCCATGTGAATGTTCAGTTTGGTGGTGGCACAGAAAACTGAAAGAGACAAAAAAGACATACAGAAAAACATACAGCGAGAGAGAGAGAAACACACACACACTCTCTATTTGCCTCTCCTGAGGCATGATGACCCCTCGCACCCAGTAAACAAAACATAGATAATGTGGAATCTTACATCAGAGACCGTTCTAGTTTTATACTGTGTTTCTCAGAGAAAAATCAGCTGATTGTCACAGCTACACAAACAAACAGAAATCAACTGTTGAGCTTGTTTGCAGTAAATAATAGAAATTGCGTCTTATTCAACTTACACACTGTGATGTAATTCAAGTTTTTTTCCTGCTAACTCTTGTTGACTGTCTCGCAGGGCAGCTTAACATCGACCTCTAATCTCTACCAGCCACCCATCCAGCTTCTTTCCCTGCAGGGAGTTCCAACTCCCCTTAGCAGATCTGATCGCTCCAAACAAGGAGTCTCTCATGCCAGGGCAACAACAAGCCGTAGACAGGCCGAATCCAATTACACTCACAATAACATTTACATTTTAGGCATTTAACTCACACTCTTCTCCAGAGCTGTTAACACTGGGAGCAGTAAGCTGATCAAAACTGCAAAAAAAACAACAACAGTAAGAGGTCAAGGGTCAGAGAGACAATGATCTGGAAAATGGATGTGAACACATGCAAGAGGAAAAAGAATTCAGGTGCGAGATGAATGGAGAGTGGAACATTTGGACAGGTTTTCAGCCTGCAAAGCAACTCCACTGCTTCAAGTTAGAAACCATCAGCATAGGAAGCAGATTCAAAGTTGTGCGTGAATCGTGAAATCTTTTTCATTTGTTTTACTTAATGTAAATTTACAGCATTAAATTTTATTTTCAGTGTGTGTTCATTGTGTTTTTTCTCTATTTTAGTTTGAACTTCTCCTAACTTACTGCATTTCTCTGCCTGTCTTTCCTAATTTTCTGCTGACTGCTCTGATCATAGCAGCTTGGAAGCGGGACAATAAAAGCTGAATCCATATGTTTTGTGCGATTATGTAACAGTTACAAACAGAAACTTTGCACGCTGGGTCTGATCCAGTTTTTTTTTTCCTATTGCAATCAGAATGAAACCCTCAAGCGCTGTAGTTTTCTGAGAAAAATAATGAGTTGAATGAGAGAATTTAACAAGCTGAAACAAGAGCTGCAAAATCCTAATCACTGATAGACGCTCCTGTCTGACACAATGCCGAAAATACTGACAGCACACAAAAATAACTGGAACAATTACTGCGATCGAGCTGATCCTGACCCTGATCTTGATCTATGTATTCAATCCCAACAACTAGAAAAGCACAAAAAGTGTGCCGTTAAAACTCCTTGATAAAAATCCTGGCCTGTTCCATCGCTGTTGATGAGAGACGATAGTATTTTATCGAAGTCACTCGACACTTTATCTCCCTTCTCCTCCCTCAGTGCATTACAGCAGCCTTATCCAGGATATCTGACACCCCTCTCCACTGCACCTCCTCCTTCTGGTTTGTGGGGTTCCTTTACATCTGACTTGTTGACTTCGTACATCTGCTTGTAGTCATGGGACATACTGTTCTTTTTCCCTGCTATTGGGCAATACGTTCGAGTCAAAATGTGCGTGTCTCTTCTGCTTACTCCCACCATTGTTTTTCTCCTCTGAGGCTCTGAGAAAGCTGTGTGTGCTAATCTCACCTTCATTCCACGAAAAAAACATTCCTCAGCACTGCTTTCAAGTTTGTCACATTCTGCAGTTGAGAGTTTCTCCTTGCAGACCTGGAGGGCAGCCAGCTTTCCCAACCAAACAGCTTGGCCACGTGCATGGGAGGGGAAATAACTTGCATATGCTGTCTGCGCATATAACACAGAGGGAATACATTTGCACTATTTGGCCAACCCACTGTGTGTTTAACAAGTAGCCACAGCCTGAGTCGACTCACTTTGTCCTGGCCCATGGAAAGAGTTCTGACTCAAATGGAAGACAGACCTTGAAAGTTGAGTCTTTTATTTCAAAATTTGTTTTTATTGTATGAGGGTTGATTGATAAGTTCTGAGCCTGACACTAAAAGTTTGCAAAACCTGTAATATTTTGTGTGGAAAGTAAAAACTTCTACTGTGGATGATTTTTATTTATTTATTTATTTTTATTTTTTTACTGTCAAGTTGGTTGTAGAAATATTGCAACATAGCCGAATTCAATCTTTCTATGCCCGGACCAGAACTTATCAATCAACCCTTGTGTGTAGTAAGTAAGATTTTCACATTGATTTACATGGGCACTCATACTGATCTATAAAGCACAGATATTGCCTTATAATTATAGTGTTGAAAAGAGAATCCCCTTTCTGATGTTTTATTACTCATTTTTGTATTTACATTACACACATTATCTAGTTTAATGAATTACAGGCCTCGAATGATTGCAGTAAGACAACATTTTGATATCTGATAGATGACATGTATAATTACTTATAAGGGGTGTATATAATCAATAAACTATTATGACTTCCCCTTACCACATGCACCATGGATGCAAATTAATATAAAATTATATATATATATATATGTATAGCCATATAAAAAATTGGAACTATACTATAAACCTGAATAAACACATTGTTATATAAAGCATGTGCATCATTCTGAATTTAATACATTAAATATTTACTACATTCTACCTTCAGGCAAATACAAGAGAACCAAATTAAAACTTCACTAATTGTTCTCCTCAGACGGAGTGAGAGTGCTGCACTGTAAAGTGCAGACAGAGTCAAAAACAAAGGGCAGTAAACCAAGAGATATCTCTTTTCTATCTCGTAAAATCAATCTGTGCATTGCGGTGATGGCACTCAAAGACACTTTTGTTATATTTGTTAAAATTCATCCTTCGTCTCTGATGTCATGTGTTTTTGTCTGTGTGTGGAGCTTCCATTGTACTGAGGAAGATTCATGGACAAAGAGCGTCGCAGAGCCCCAAAACAAAGAGAGGCAGCTGATAAGCGACACAAAACAACAAGCTGTTTTGATGCCCTGACACAAACGGGTGAAAAAAAAAACTGCTCTGTTCATTTGGGGGTGTTGTTGCTGTTTCTCCCTTCCAAAATATTCTGGGTATTGAGCGCTGTTAAAGTTACACTGATTTCCATGAACTCCTTGGACAGGGAGAGGACACTAAAACGGATCGCCCCACCCACCCTGTCCCAAGTCTTAAAGTCAACAAGCAGTGATCTGAGCGTGGGCTGGTGTCTTTACGTCATGTTGCCCACATTCGGGCAGGACGGCACGGCACAAGGGCGTCATGGCTGGTGGAGACGCTTCATTGGTCAGATCAGCAGCTCTGTCGCCACATCACATGATTTTTTTAATGATACACCAACTTATGAATGCTCTTGATTTGGCACTTTGTGTGGGCATTAGTTGTCTCATCATAATATTACACAGCACTGTTACCGTAACCATAACCATAACTGTGCAGAAAAACAAGCCACATCTTGATCTATCTATAGACAAACTGATAACTGCCTTAAGGAAAACAAATAATGTCTCCTATTTGTAATCATTGTGGACCTAAGAACTTTAAACAAAGCTGAAATCCAACAGATCAGAATACACACACATACAGTAATACAGTAACACATTTAAGAAACAAACAGTGCTATGATTTTTTTGCAAGTGTGTTAGCAGTGTTTAGAACACCATCAAACAGCCAGACAGCTGGTATGTGGTACTGGTCAACTGCTCATTTATGCCTCATGCTTTGTGTAGGAATTCCATGGCTGCCAAGCACACAGATCAAACCTATCATGATGCACAAGCATGAATATCTGTTCAGGGAAAAATACACCCCTCCTCAGATACACAACTCAAACTTTACCTTCTATCAAAATAAAGGAATATTATTTGATGAAATAAAGTTCTCATTCCTGGTCTTCATGGGCCAAAACGCTCCATATTTCCCATCTCTCCCTGTGAGGTAGAATTGGAAAATATACTGTGCTGGGGTACCTGAGGGTCCGTGTACCTGCCGTTCATTGGATTTCTGTTTCTTACACAAAAATTGGAAAACGAAATACGCGGACTGTTTGATTCAATTTTGCCATCAAAATAAAATTTTGGGTTGTTTTTCCTTTTAGACTATTTCCGCATAGCCAGTTAAACACAAAAATCCAGTATTCATCCGTACAAAAAGTAAAATCTGAACTATTTTTAAAAATCTTTTCAAAACATGGGGGTGTGTGTGTGTGGTTTTTTGTTACTAGACAGCAGGAATCTGATGGCAGCACAGGACAAACCTTGCCTACAATGGCCTCTCTCGAGCCTACGGAAGTTTAATACAGCCAAAAACCGATGCAGAGATTTCCTGGGACAGAAATAAGTCTTGATTGTGTGCCAGGTGAGGACGTGTGTGTCCGACACTCGTTTGGAAATTGCTATAAGCAGGGCTATAAGCAGGGCTATGTTTCATCGCTGATGATAGGATGTAGGTTTTTTAACCACCTACAAACAGTAAACTTTTAGAGGTCCTTGTGATGTCATAGAGGTCCGTTCCCCTGACTTTGCACAGCACCCTCTACAGCCACAAAAAAGCCTTTAACTGGTTGTTTTTCCTCAAGACCAATAAACTGAATTCGATGTGTAAAATTTGTGGAGTCTCCCTTTAACCGAAGAAAATCTCATCATTTCCACATCCTTGCTATTTTCTCATCAAAGCATTCCTGTAATGCATAAACAAGATCAAGGCTGCATCAAAACAGAAACCCTTTTTGAACAATATGTCATCATCATCCTGCACTTTCAGAGGAGTCCACTTTCCAGCCTTTCTGTCACTGCAGCTTTGACCTTTAATTAGCTGGCTCGTTAACTTTTAACAGCACAAAGCTGCTTTGTTCTCGCTGGGTTCCTTTTTTTTACTCTGTCCCATGCAAGGCAAAACCGTCAGACAGGCAAAGACAGGACAGAGCCTGAGGTCTGCTCTCCCACCCTGAAGTCAAAACATTTTTTGGCCATGGATGAATCTGCACACTCAAACTCCCAGCCACCTCCCTGCATTCCCCATCCAACACAACACATAACAAAGACTTGTGATGTCTTTCAAAACGCTTCAGTGATACGTCCTCCCAGACACCTCAGAGATGGATGACAAACTGCTTTGGTTTGTCTTCCCGTCAGTCTTGCTGTGATCTGTTTGGAATGTAGGTCAGTGCTGACTTAAAATGTTAGGAGAAAAAGGGGCGACTGACTTCCTCTAAGCAACCTTGACTGGTTTGGCGAGCGACGTGTGCTTAGCCATGTCCTGATTGGCTGTGTTTTGTGTCCATTTTTTTAATCTACAGGAGATACACGCCGCAGTGACGCCAAACATCCTGATAAGTCCGACTGATGCTGCTTCAACACAATGTGTGCAGCTAAATTAAGCAAAAACCTAAAACAGGAAGTCTTGCACCAAGAGTCCTTGGTCTGGACTGGTGGATATTTGCCAACACAGTGTCTCAAAAAAAAAAAATCTCATCACTGCATATTTTGTAATCATCCTACAATTCATAAACAGGATGAGCAGAGGACACTGGAGACACTTTCAGGCACTTAAAAAGAAGGCTAATGGGAAAACAAGTTGACCCTCGTTAACAGGAACCTGAGCTCCCACTCGACCACAAACAGTAATGAACACAGCCAGTCGTGTAATATTCAGAAATGTCTTCATTTGAGCGAAAACCACCACAGCTTCTGAGATGACTCATTACTGTTTAGTTTCTATCTCGCTGTTCTTGTTTGTATGAATCAGCTGATTGCACCAGATTTCTGTCATACCAGCATTTGTTGCTGGGGGAGGGTATAATAATCAGCATTCAAAAACAAGTGGTTTAACAAATTATCGCAGGTATCGCAGGTATTGCAGGTATGGCATGTATCGCAGGTATCGCAGGTATCGCAGGTATCGCAGGTATCGCAGGTCCTTTAGGTATCGCAGGTCCTTTAGGTATTGCAGGTATCGCAGGTCCTTTAGGTATCGCAGGTCCTTTCTACCTGCAGCTGTCAGACTTTATAATCAGCACTGCTCCCAGTAGACCACACACCTTTTTTTTTTTTCTCCCGTAAAGGTGCAATATATTATGCCTTTTGTGTGCAATATCATCTGAACTCAAGTGTGCAATACCTACCTACCTCAGACATAGTTTTTGTATTTCTTGCCTTGTTTATATTGTTAATAGTGTTTCTACTGAAAGTGCTTATTTATTATCTTTAGTTACTGCGCTTCACTTA
>OMOW01066589.1:2535-12892 GCA_900312555.1 Lamprogrammus exutus
ATAATTAGTCCATTGGTTTCTAAACCAAGATCAAGGGACCTGTAGACGTCCCCAGGGGCGGCCGAGGATCCACATCATAATTATAATCTGTTTGAATTTACTTTAATTGCATTCACATGTTAACACACGGGGGGAGAGAAATTCATTGATGAAAACCCATTAGGCCTACACCAGTCAAATAGAAGTCTATAGTCTAAAAAGCAGGGTCCAATCTGTGGGTTTGGGAAAAAAGGCAACTGAAACTGAATGAAGGAATACTTCTGAGTGATGTCAAACACATTATAAACGAGGGATGTACAGTCAGTAGTGAAAAAGTCAACTTCAATAATTCATATTAAATTCAATAATTATGTAATTACATAAAATAAAATGCCCCTTCTTATACCATTGAATTATATTGGATTGTATTTTATTCCCATGAAAACTTTCTTACAAAAACAATGCTATTTAAAAAAAATTTAAATCTCAAACTGACAGTAAAACTGCATATATAACATACACTATCTAAGTATAAAATATACTAAATAAATACATGCAACAAGCAATACATACATACATAATATATGCAATATGCATTTGGAATGAAATGGTCTTCAAAATATTAAAAATTTAATGACTAGCATGCCCTGAAAGTCATTTATTCTGTATAGCCTTTATTGTGTGCCCCATATGACCTCTGGCTCACACAAACTACAAAACTACTGTCTATAGTTTCTGCAGTCACCACTGGTTTTGACAAAAACGAAAAGGATAAAGTGCATTCATACATGAGCTCTCTATTGATAGCTATCTTTGATATCAGCTGTCTAATGTTATCTAAATATGTTAGCCTGGATGTATTTGTAGTTGTTGTTTTATCTTGATGTGCCATCTTGTGTCTGTGGCAGTGAAATAGAACCAAAGTGCAATGAAAAAGTAGTTTTACTAAAAAATACCCAGATTTTGGCTGTACTTGTGTTGCTGCTTGACCTGTATCTCCCCAATGGAGATAACTGACCACTTTCCTGCTGGTCAGCATTTCTAGATTTGTGCTGCTGGCTCTTTCTCAAACTCGTGTGTGGGAAAATGTCCCATGACTGACAAAAACCCATGTTCCATCAAAAAACATTGGGGTGGTGGGGCCCAAAGGCAAGCTTTTTTCAAGGGGTCCCAAAATCTCTGACGACGCCCCTGGTATCACATACACACTTGTAGGTTTTTAAGACACAATATCAGAGTTCTACTCGGAGCATTACGGCCGGGCTCATGAAGCCACGCCTCCCTGTGTGATCCTCCGTGGACGGTGAGCAGCTCCTCTCCGCTCTCCATCCTCCGCCGAAAAATGGGAGCAGGGAGCGCTAACAAAATGCCAACTCCTGCTCCTCTCCTCAATCCGCAGACATGAGTGGAACGCCGCCTGACTGTCCCAACACCACCGACAACAGCAACAACTCTCTCGCACCATGCGGATTCATTGCAAAGTAGTTGTGATCGCTGTGTGTTTCGGAGTTTTCCTACTTTTGTACTTTTTGGGGGGCAACGCTGCGGACGATCCGCCGTTGAAAGAAGTTGTGGAGAAGGAGGAGGAGGACGGTAACTCTTCTTCCCCTTCGCCGCCCGAGCTCGGACGCGATGTTGCAGCAAAGTTTGAGAGAAAACCTCCCGCTCGGGTCGCCGTTGGTGCGGTGGAGCCTCTCAAGAGACGAAAAGAGGGGAAAGCGATCAGCAGAGGAGCCAGCGTGAATGCAAAGAGGTGAGGGGAGTTTGCTTCTTTCTCCAGTGTCGCTTTGCAGCCTTTGATTAACCTTGTACTCCACGCCTCTCATTGGGTTTCCATTTTACCTACAGAGGCATAATCATTCACTTCATATGTTACTCCGAGCCTCATCTTTCCTGTCGTGCAAGTTAAATTAATCGATCTTCAAAGCAGACATGCTCTCCCATTGTGCTTGACAATAGCTCGATCTGTCAAGGGGGCACTTCAACACGTACAAGACATCTGTTGACTGCATTTTGTCTTCATGATTTTCTAGGGATTTGCTCAAATCTGGCTGAAATGTGAGGGGAGAGCATGACTAATGTGATTGGATGGGAATGTGCCCAGTATTGGCAAAGGGAACATCAAACCAAAGCACAACAGAATCAGAAATCATTACTTGACCTCTAAATCTTGATCATTTGACCCCCAGGCTATTTATGGAGCAACCATATTCACACCAGGTTCAAAGGGCTAAAGGTCACCTTGAAAAACATGAATTGCTATTAATAATGGTTACAAAAGGGCACAGTATTGTTTGGGTGTGCAGTTACTCAAACTGCTGAGATCTCACCATTCTCTTGTGAGGAAATCAGTTTATCTAGAGGTGACAGGCTTGTCAGGTTTCATTTGTGGATTGTTAGAGAGAAGCAACACTGCAGAGTCTGAAATTTAGACAAACAGGAAAGTTACTTGCTATTTCTGTTCAAGGATGGACAAGCTTTATTATGACTTTCAGCTCTCTAATTTCAGCCTCGTGCATCCCTTTCATTTCCTCCTGTGCTGAATGCCAGCGATACCATAGTGGCCATGATGTGGTTGTGGAGAGGCTCGCTTTGCCAGGCAATATATTCTATCCCAAAGCCAGGCTGGAGGTTGGAGACACTGTTCTGTAGATAAAAGCCATCAAGGCGTTACACTGAAAAAGGTCCTTTGCGTCCTCCCAGAAACCACACTCCTGCATGTGTGCTCAATGCTGATAAGGGAGATGGGGTGGAAGGGGTCACTGGTGACCGTAGAAAACCAATAACAGGTTTGGCAAACACACAAGACTGACTGCTGAGAGGAGAGGAAAACACATTGAGCATCTGCGTAAACTTTGCTGCAAGGTAAAATGTGTTTCCTAACGCGCATTTAATGTGGTTTCATATTAAAGACACAATAATCTTTTCCAGAGCTGAAATTGTTTTTTTAAAGGAATGACTAAGTACACATGTCAACTTAATGACCTGCTCTTGCTTTTGTCTTTTTTTTTTGTCTCTTATCCGCTCGCTCTATTCATCTGCAAATCTGCAGTGGTCCAATTTCCTGTGCAGCACATTTAATAGACAAACATCCCTGTTTTTCCTAATCATATCATTTCCTCTTGACAAATCACACCACTTCCTGTGGCCAAAAATAGAGAGAAGATCCCCTGTGTCCCCCAAAACAACCTTTTCCTTCATCCTTAGACTGAAACTAATGGGGAATGCATACAATTTGAAAGAAACACCATGTAATCATCACAACAGTGTCTTCACATGTTAATTGCACATTTTCACACTGATCTCCTCATTTGTTACAATGAGTATCATTTAGAATATAACTGTTTTGTTATACAGTATTAATGTAAGCATCTAGAGAATTAGATCACTGTTGATTCTCTCTGCTGAGACAAATCTCTGTCATTCCAAATACACTTAAGCAGTGTTCCTCGATGTAAGTTACTCTCGCCGTGGCATCATGCATAGCAATAAAAATGTCATCTTGTGCAACTGAACACTCTCTTTTGCCAGAATTGCTTTGAAAACCTCCCTGCTTGCCTGTGTGTATCCCGACGTGGTTGGACAGAGTGATTATGCCTCATCAGGGACAGTTATATCAGTCTGGGTTAAATCGGCCGACTCACTGTGAATTGCTGGAGAGTGAGTCATGGAGGGTGTGGAAGGAGAGCTAGAGGGGCCGTTTTGGGTAAAATCTAATGCCTCTAATCAACAGGAATCGAGAGTTGAAGTTGGGGAAAACACAAAATTGCAACAATTACCGCTCACGCAAAAGAATTGATGATAGATCCTTGACCTTGAGAATCCTTATTGCTCCATTGATGGTTGCACTTGATTTTAATTTCAGGTTTCATTCACATTCAACACCATTCAGTACTCGGGTCAAGTTCATTGATGACAGAATCATCATTCCTTGTACGCATTTTATTGCCATGTGAGAAAATGTCCTTTAAATTAAGGCCATATATCCATAAAAGGTTTTTATTACGCTTTTCCCTCATATTGATGTTCATGCCTATAGAAATGCTAACAGTAAGCCCAAACCCATAGGTGCTTAACTGCATAGAAAGTTTTGTTCTTTTTTGTTTATTGACCAGAATCCATGTTTTACAGTCTGTGGGTGTTGTCAGTTCAAAGCCTGACACAGGTAGCCAGTCAGAACAGTGGAGTTGTCCTTAAAGAGGCAGTACCTAAAAAAATGACCCATTTTCACCAGGTCTGCACAGTGGTGATACAACAAGTGAGTGTAGAAGTGCCTCAGTGTGTTTTCACATTGAATTTCAAGAATTTAATCAGGTTCGGTCAACGTATCATGGGTGAATGATGACGTGGATGATGACGTGGATTCACACGTGGCGTAGGAATTTGGTTTCGGCCAGTCAGTTGGACATCTTGATGATTTCACAGCATGTCAACCCCAACTGAAGGAAAAACCCTGGCAATCTGCTTCTTATTCAAAATCAGCCAGCTGGATGTCGCTGCATCAGCGGTTTTTCCTTTGCCACAAATCTTGGCAACTTATTGACTCAGGTTTAAGGCAGTAGAAAATATCTTTTCACAGGAAATAGCTGAAATGAAATATTTTTAGGATTGTTGGAGGAACTCTCTGAATAAGTATATCTGATATTGATTTATAGTCTGAACTGTGTATTTTCCAAGATTTTAATTGTGATGTCACCTTGCTAAACAGGAAGAGTTTTTTGGGAACGTGTTTAATGCGTTTTACACTTGGTGCCAACAATAATGAACATATCTGATGTGAGTTCACCAAATGGCCCCATGCCATGCTGATGTACTGAGGGCATTCAAGGTAATGCTTGGCAATGTTTTAACCCCCATTTTTCATTTTGTACACTTTTAACAATGCACTTAGTGCTGCATGGTTCCCTTGGTTTGAAGGGAATGGCCATGGTTGTGTAGGCAGAGAGTTCTTCTCATGCTGCAGCCAGTAATGAATTCAATGCTTTTACTCTTCTAACTGCTTCCAGATGTGTGGAATAATGCCATGGACACATAACTTCACGTGTTCCGTACATTCCTTATGCAGAAAAGAAGCAGACCTTTTTGTTTTTGCAATTCAGTTTTACAGAGAAATCTCCACAAGGACGCTCGTATTGCATGGCTAAATGTAACATAATGATACGTGTATAGGAGATATGGATTGCAATTTCCGAGGGAAAATAGGACTGCGTGTTCAACAACCTTGACAGAGCGTCAGGCTTTGAAGCGTAGCCGACAGATTTCTCCGCACCTTCCCATTCATCCTAATCTGCGGTTCATCATTGTCCTGCAGCCATGCAGAAAACGAAGTGTCACGCTTGGAGACTGCCCTGCAACCCACCTGTCAAATTTCACTTTTCTCCCTTCCCACTCTGTTTACAGTCAACTCTTCGCTTCCGTCAGTCTCAGAGGAAATCGCTGTCTGTTGGAATTGTGCAGCAATATGACAAAACACAATCCACTATTTTCACCAAAATACTTAACGCATAAAAAGAAGGTTCTCTGTTCTTTTTTTCATGTAAATTGGCAGTCTTCTCTCCCTGCGGCTGTGACAACATTTATGTTGAACATGTTAGTAAAACCAGCCCCATGCAGTGTTTGTGGAGGACAAGCAGAGGATGTTGGCCTTCGCTTCGGGCTCCTCCATTGCACAAATCTTTCCCTTTTGTAGCGGGATCTGTTTTTTGCGGCTGAGTCTATTTTTAATTGGATGGCAGTGCTGCCTCAACAGACAGAGCACGTTTTTACATCAGATAAAGAACCTCCTTGTCTTTTAGAGTGTAAGAACAAAGTCCAATGAGAACATAAAGTGCCACAGAAGAGGAGAATTGGTTGTGGGTGTGTAGTGTGCGAAAATGAGGTGGTGAACACTGAATATAAAGCAAGGATGTTGCATCTTTGTGACAGGTGAATGTTGTGCCTCAGCACCATATCGCCACTCATTACGCCTGTCTCTGCTCTCATAAAGCCAAAAATAAATGACTGTGTTGTTGACGTGTTCATGAAGCATCGTGTCTTTTCTGTCCGGCGGTGACATGTTGACAGGTGCTGACGAGAGCTGACATTTGCTGTTTTGTGCTGATGCTGGTTGCAGAAGTATGGTAACACATAATGTTTGGGTTTTGCTCAGACTCCAGAGAAAATGCATAAATATTTTATGATTTAATTCCTCTGTTCTTCTGATTCCCCGACCAAGTCCATAAATTCAAACTAATCAGTCTCGCTTTATTTCTATTCAAGTAGATATTCCAGATTTTTTTACAAAGATACCAAATAGATCAATGTGAGGATGCATTCACATTGAAATGTGTGAAGAGTAGTTGATGAGACATTTCCAGTTTAATGTGAAGGCTTCGAGTAACATACATTGATTTACAGATATTCTCCCTTGCTGCAGCACCACTGTGCACACTGAGCGAAAACAGACAGTTTTAGGAACTGGAAAGCCCACTCTTTTCTGATTGGCCAAACACTTGGTCCGAGTGTTTTAACCAGGTGTTTTACATGTTGACGTTTATACTTTGTGAAGGACTCTTACAACTTATGGTCCATTTTTTGTTTTCTTACACTAAATTGTTAGCATTGGAAGAGCGTACATATCTATTGGAGTTCAGAATCGTTTACTCTCTTTTCACCCCTGTTTTCTGTATTTCCTTTTTGTATGTTTTTCCCCCAGTAAACAAAGGAGTAATGTGGTCCAAAGTATGGCTAGGCGCACTCGAGCTGAGGAGTTCATGCACCTGGCTGTGGTGGCATGTGGGAATCGTCTGGACGAGACCCTTACTATGGTCAAATCTGTGCTCCTCTTCAGTATCAAGAAGATCAAGTTTCACATTTTTGCAGAGGATCCTTTGGCCCCACAGTTTGAAGAAAAGGTATGAAGCTTTATGTGGACACCACATCATCGACCTCAGCTTAAATACGAGTGGTTTACTCGGTGTATGCACAATTTTTTAGTGTATCTAAGTTTGAAACTGATTCCTGCTTTAATGCTGCACATGATAATCATTCCTCCTTCCTCCTCTGGACAATCAGATCTGAGCGGTTTTAAGTCTGCCTCTCTGCTTCACCCTCGTACAGACCCTTTTATCTCAAGGAGGGTAATACATCACCAAGACACGCCGCTTTGCTCCGGTACTGTGTAGCGCTTCAAAGTCACCTTTATAGAGGTGCCTGGCTTGATTTTGATTAGTTCCACTGATAATCTTCTAACATCAGTCTATTAACCCTTACTTCAGTTAATGGGAGCAATTAAACAGCTTTAAATCCAAACTCTAAATCTGCTTGCCTTTGTATGTGTATGTGTACTATGTGGGGAATGAATTCCATGTGTAGAAAATAACCCGAAGAAGACGGGGAGTTGCACAGATAATGTAGCACAGATGCCGGATATGCACAGTGGGAGATAATGTACAGCCACGTAGGTATGAGAGGTGTGTGTGCGAGTGGGTGTTGGAGAGGCTGGCCAAAATCTCTTTTGATCTCTTCACCTTCACCTTGTCAGCAGAAATCCTGCCACTCTGTCTTTCCAGAGCCAAACTCTGAGGATGCTGAGGAATATGGAGGGCTTCAGAAAGACACTTTTAGCTTTGTTTAGATTATAAGTTGACAGTAAAACAACAGCTGGCATTGTTACATTCCACGCTGAGCCCCACTGCAGCAGGAGACATGACTTCATTGTATTAAATGGCCAAAACATTTTCAGTTGACAATTCTGCGAGCCAGTAGAAACAGAATTAGAGACGTATAGTATGTTTACAGACTAGACCAGTTAAAACTACGATTATACTTTGTTTAAGGCAATAAATACAATTTTATTTCCAAGCATCATGTAAATGCCATAATTAGATTGAAATTGGCATAAATTGACATTTGTTTTCTTAGATTGTGCAATTGTAACTTGATTTACTCAAGCATGTAAATGATGCTTTGATTTATAAACAGAGTAAGCAACCTCTGCATGCATTTCCTCATCTGTCGGCCTCTCCCTCAGTCATCAAGCAACGAATAATGTACAGTATGTACTGTGAGAGACAGAATCCCCTTAATTCCATTCATGTACAGTATATGTCTTACTTGAATTTTTTCCCTTAATTGCAGCAGAGACAAAAATCAGCAATTGCTTTTCATCCGTCACCATGGATACCGAGAGGGAAAATATATGCCAAATAATAGATGCGAGAGAGAGAGAGAGTGATCACCTTTCAGAATAATGCTGTTTTTTAGCTCTCGCACACTTCTCGTTGAATCAACTTTTAAGAAGAAGACAATGTCAAATTAGTCTGTCATTTCTCTTTCAGCTGAGGCATTGGCCTCGCGCCGTTTTAGCGAAGTTCCAGTACAGCATCTACCCCATCACCTTCTCTGTGGGGAACGCTGAGGAATGGAAGAAGCTCTTCAAGCCCTGTGCTGCTCAGAGACTCTTCCTCCCTGTAAGGCTGCAGCACTTATCTCCCTTCATATCCTCACCATGGATTAGTTCATTAACCAGCCTTAGTAAAAATTCATTATCCATTACATTTTCTCTTGAATAGCCTTTTCCAGTTCTTTGTTACAGTCCAGTGTTTGACTCTAATTAATTCCTTGCACGATTATTGATGATTTTACACCTTTTCTGTGCCATTCATTCAACAAATAAGCCGTCTCCAGAGAGCGAGTCCAGTAATTTAATCAAGGAAAGGCTGTGCCTGTGCATTGATCTTCTTAATGTTTTGCCTTTGAAACACCAACCAGCTTACTTAACATATAATGAACATATTGCAGGTCAATTCAATCCACAGCTGTTTTCTCTTGATGGAAGGCAATCAATATAAATCCAATATCCACTTTATTAAGAACACCTAGTGAATACGCGGTAGGATTGCCTTCAGTATTCTAGGGCAGGGATGGTCCGTTCCAGCTGAGTTGCATAATCCACGTCTGTAAAGGTTTTTGGAGTCCATTCTTGCAGCAAAAATCCTTTTCTGTATACTGACGCCACACCAAGCTCTCAACCCATGTTGTCGGCAGGGTTATATCCTGTAACCCGTATTGACAGTCCACCTCAAGATCACCATATGACGTGCCTATATTGTGGGTCTCTGTGTGAGAAAGGACTGATGCCAAACAAGTGATTAATTGTCTCACATATAAGTTACAGCGTATGTTGTGTTGATCCACTGATCACTGTCTGAAAACTGCACCCATGACCAGAAAACATAACATCTCAACAATGAAATTTTGTTGATGGGATACATGTTATTACACAGTGAAGTAGGTCTGGATACAGGATTTCTTAAGATAAGATAAGATAAGATAATCCTTTATTTGTCCCACAACAGGGAAATTTGCAGTGTACAGCAGCAAAAGTGGATAGTCAACTCAAAGAAGAAGCCTCACTACAAACTAGACTAAGTTACGAGCAGTAACTAAAGATAATAAATAAGCACTTTCAGTAGAAACACTATTAACAATATAAACAAGGCAAGAAAATACAAAAACTATGTCTGAGCTAGGTAGGTATTGCACACTTGAGTTCAGATGATATTGGCACAAAAGGCACAATATATTGCACATTTAAGGGAGAAAAAAAGTTCAGGTGTGTGTGGTCTACTGGGAGCAGTGCTGGTTATAGAGTCTGACAGCTGCAGGTAGGAAGGACCTGCGATACCTTCTTCTACCTTCTTCTTCCTCTTTCTTTAAAATTGCAATTCAGGGCATTTGTTGCCATTTTTGTTTTTGTTTTTCTCTAAAGTGGTTTTTGAAACACAACTGATTTCAAGGTAATGATTGTCAAATTCTGGTTTTATATTGGCAGATTGGCCAGTTAGAACAAAGGAAGAAAGGATGTACAGTAAATGTCTGATTGGTAACATGTAGTAATGTATTATATAATCCTCACACCTGGAGTATTGCACCACTCATAGACCAAAAATCCATACATTATGTTAATCTCTGAATAACTAGAAGAATTCTGGGCCTGGGCGAAGATATCTGGTGCTGTAGGTGCACTTTTGAGTACCCTGCAGTTGTTCTGTTCTCTCCATATTATTGTGCTTGCATGCATTGTGCTGCATCCATAATGACATAAACCATCACATTGTTGAATATCATTCCCCAGCATTCTGTTTTATCATTGTTTCTTACATTATTCTGCCACACAGCTGGATATATTAACGACTGGTTTATTTAAAAACATCACAGATACTTTGGAAAGGAAAGCTTTGCCATGAATGGTCATCAGTCTGTCCTTGTGATATATAATCCCCTAAAAGTAACATTTTCATACACTGAGAGCCTGCCTATATGCACCAGACTGGCATTTGTGTGGAACAGATCTTAGCAAGTCTTTGTGTTCTCTATAGTCATTGCAGTGGGCGTG
>OMOW01066618.1:2340-13476 GCA_900312555.1 Lamprogrammus exutus
CTTTGCTCTTTCGATCTCAGACCGTAAGACGATAAGAAGTACCTGTGAGAATGCATGATAGAAGACAACCCGTCATTGAAAGTCACTGAAGAAGCCATCAGCAACCCGTCAGTATGTTTTATATATACATGTATATATGTTTTATATAAATCAAGGTATGCTGACAGAGTAACAGACCAAGATTATGCAATTGTAAATCAGTTTACTCAAGCATGTAAACATCATAACTGGAGTTAGCCCCTCTGCATGTATTTCCTCACTCTCACTCATAATGCAAAGCATCTTGTACATTTGGAGAATAGAGGAATCCTCTTGATTTGTTTTGAGTATTTCTCTATTGGTTGCATGCTAATGCAGGAAGTGTGATAAATGTTTTTATTTTCTAATCAGACAGGAAGTCATTCTGCAGTCCATTTCTGCAGCAGTAAAGGTGCTCAGTGGCATATTGGAGAAGTTCACAAAGCTTATCCATAATACTTAAAAAATGTTGCCTTCCTCCCCCTCCTTCACTATGTGCATTTGTCATCAAAGCCTGACACAAGTGCTTTAAAGCAAGCACTGGGGGGTTGCCATGGCTACAATGTCACCCTGTGAACTTGGCAATCTATTGAGGTTTTCCATTCTCCTTCTGTGGTGAGATGAAAATACACGTGGCCAAACTGTCAGAGCCGAGCTTTTATGACTTCAAAGGCCGGCAGAATCCACAGGAGCTCTGAGACCTTTGTCAGATGGCAATGTGCTGCGTTCCTCCAGCCCTGTTGACATTCACAATTTGCCTCTCAGACCTTAGCAACAAGGAGAATCAGGCTGCTGCATTTTGAAAATAGATGCTTTCTCATCTCACTCTTGGACTCAGCACATTTAGCCATCACACAGAGAAAGGACAAATCTCCCTTTATTTAGCTTTTGGTCTCGGTTCACGTAAGTGAATAAATGTTCAGTGACAGGAACTGCAATAGCTCTGCTCGTCTTTTATATATTCATTCATATTGGGCTCAAACCCACTGTCTGTCTCAGACAAAGAGCCATGACATCCAGGCTTTTTATAGGAAAACCACGAGGTGCGGGCATTTTTTCTGACATTATGACTTGAATTCACCTGACAGGGTTTGATGCCGTTGCTCACTGTAATGAGTTCTCTTCTCCAGGTCACGGCTTCAAGTTTGGACCAATCATTGGCAAGCTGCTATGTGAACTCAGCCAGGAAGAAGTGCCCTCCTATGACCTTTCACCTTTCCGGATCAGACGCTTCCAGGCAAAGTCTAAATCAGCTTTGTAGAGGCAGGATCGGATGGAACATTAATGGAACATCAAAGATATTGGATGGCTTGAAAGCAATGAATACAGACTTTTCCTTCGTTTTTTTGCTAATGGCTAATGGCTCTCTGTGCCTCAGATTGGAGAACAGAAAAAAATTGAGCTCATCTCACTCTTGGGATGAGCTCAAAAAAATCAAGCTTTTTTTCAGCTTGAGGTGATCTGAGTGCTCCAAAAAATACCTGATATGCTGGGCTGAGACACATAGATCATGTAAGCAGTACACAAAATGCTTCAAAACAATTGGGGTCCATTAGGGAAGTGATAATGTATAACATGTACCACTGTGTCCTGATTGCCTCTCTGTGTTTATTTGCACATCAATCAACCACTGACAATATATTGTACCGCTTATTAAATGGCTACTTACCTAAAGAATAAGTAATTTCACACAGTATGTACATTTTAAATATGATGATTCCTGTGACCAGAGGAACTTGGACAGTGCTTTTCCTATTCATTGTTTTGTTTCGATCCTGCACAGTTCACTGTGGTGTCATCCCAAGGGTTTTATGACAACAATGCAGAAATGGATGTGCACAGATTGTCATCATGAAAATAAAAAGAAGAGCTGTGTATTTAGGGCGTTATCATTTTCTAAAGCAAAGGCAAGAATGATGTGAGTGCCTTTACTTTGACCAGGGACCCATCCAACATCCACAACTAGACTCTAACATCAGCACGCAATTGTAAATTCATCCATTTGTAACAAATGGTAATAAAGAAAACCTATAATCTCACTGGCTTGTATGATTTCATGCATCACTAAATCTCCCTATTGTTGCCTTCCCAGCGTCGGCCATTTTGCCAACAAGCTACACAGTTAAAAAGACATCAGCCACTGAGCGATTTGTCGATGTGATGCCAGCTGCATGCTCAGTCTTCAGAGGTGGCCCATTGCCTGGATCTATTTCCCCATGTACTGTTAAACATTTTAATCACTAATCAGACGTCCTGTTACAATGGATGCCGACCAAGGCCATCAGTGGAAATGAGAAAATTATGCAGCGAAACAGTGGAGATCAGTGAGCCGTTTGCTCCCTCAACTCTAAGTGACTTCAGATGGATAGCAAAGGGCTATTATGCAAATTATAAGAATTACAAGTACATTAAATATGCAAATGTAAATATTCAGCCAGCAATAATCATTAACTAAAGCCAACTGAAACACCTCTTTGAAATTATGTCACAGAGCATAAAGACAAAAACCAAACTTTTCTGCTCTGTCTAGAGAATAATTCAGGTGTCAGACACTTGTTTGTTTGTTGCCTTGTTGCAGCTCAGGCTGCGAATCACCAGCAATGACACCTGCCTCCCTCATTACCTCCACATATTACCAGCATTTATATGTTTGTTTGTCAGGATATCTCCTAAACTCTTAAATTTTGTCGATAGTTAGAATATGGGTCAAGGAGGGATGGAACAGATCAAGAGGCAGATGTGGTCCCAGATACAGAAAATCTTTTCTCTCTTTTACAGTATTTTACATCGACACTTTCGCCTTATTCTTGAAAAAAGACACCAATCTCTATGAAAAAATCGAGGCATGTACTGTATATGTTATACCATCTATTTGCATTGTCTGATTGTGATTCAGCAGTATTAAACCATTGTGTCATATTTTCCACAGTTATGGATATGGATCCAGAACATGATGATGCAGTATCATTGTACAATTCATTCCCCTGATAAATATTAATAAACATGTGATTAAAAAGAAATGATGGTAAAAGTCTGGATTTATATTGGCAAAAAAGTAGTCAGAGGGGTGGAGGTGTGAGCTCTCTAGTTGTAATATGTAGTGTATTTTGTGCCCATTCATAAAACACACTGTGTCATTGGTTCCCAAACTTTTATGCTTGTGACCCCATAAACCACAACAATGTTCACTTTGAACCCTTTGTCACAGGTATATTATGAGTATGTACATTTATGAGTGATGATGATTTTAGAGGCCTGAAGAGGAAAAGCTGTCCAGTATTTTACAAGAAAAAGGTCACTTTTTTTTCCATACCCTGTTAGGGTGTTTTCACTTGTGTGGGTTTGTTTTCCCCCTTGGTACGATTCTTTTGAGCAGGTGTGACCGCAGCAATCACACCCAGGTATGAACCAAAATAACCACACTGTGACCGGTTTGAGGAGGTGGTCTGTGGTTTATTTGTTGTGTTGATGAGGATCTTCACTAGTCTGATCAAACTACAAGCAGATCTATTGATCTGCTAATTGATCTAATACCTGGGAGTGCTAGATATACATGGTTAACTTGTAAACTACGTCTTTGATTATCCCATAGCAAATCAAACAGATGCTATCAGAAGATAGTACAAAACAAAACATCCACAGATGAACCTGTTGAAGGTTAGCAAGTGGTTTTACGTGCTCAATATGAGCTCCATTATCCTGTTCAACCATCTGAAGACAGCATGTCTTCTCGTCATCCACAATTCTTAAAGTGAAATTCAGAATTCTGCTGAAAAGTAATAATTTTTAGAGTAATCTGATGATAGTTTTGTTCAGAACAAATGATGACTACAACTAGGAATGTATGCCAGTTCTAGTAATTGTATTGTGTATTGTTCATATATCTTGGCTCACTTGGAATTGTTCTTGTGTGAAACAAAACTGAACCAATGGATAAATAGAACATTGTAACAATTTAGTCCCTGATTCAGACTAAAATAAATAAACCGCACATCAAAAAACACTCTTAATCACATCATGAACTCTCAGATTTAGCTTACCGTTTAAGCAAGTATTGACCTCCAAGTTCGGAACTGCTGCTTCTTCTTTTTTGTAGTCTTTTGGGTGCCACTAAGCAAACAATTCCAATAGGATCTTTCCTTTGTCATTGTTTCGACCATTGCTCTCCTTAGTTTGGGAAACTCTGCTGTGTTTGTGGTAGAAAAAAGGTGCTGCAGCTGCTTAGACACCCATTTCAAGACAAGTGAATATCAAACTGGAATAAAAGGCACCACGGAGGAGCATCAGTGGTGAGTCAAACAGAGTCCCAGAGGGAGAGAAGATGACAACTAGAACCGTCTCCCTTAACGTCAATGTGACATTGGAGTGATGAAAAAAGAAGACTGAGTAACAGCAGAAGTCTTTTCCACATGGCCAAGCTTCCAGTGCAGTGTCATGTTTCTTCTCACACTGTTTGGTGGAAATCTGCCACTTCTGTCATGGCAAACCAAGCTGTGAGATCAAAAGTGACATTTTCCCAGAATCCACACAGTGGTGGTGCTGTGTGGCCGTGGTAACCTAAAGTAGTCTCTTGTGTGAGACATTTAACTGAGGGGTCACACTGTGGTTCCACTCACAGATTTCAATGGATCATGGTAGAGCATTGTGGTACTGGGCAGCTCCCACTAGACGCTGGGGAGGTACTGAGGAACCCACTCATGGAGTTGTGCACCTACAGAAAGCAAAGAAAGAGGAGCATATCTCTACCAAGGCTCCAAAATCCTTTATTAATTTACTTACAGAAATGTTTAATCTAATTTGTATGTGGATCAGAATCATATTACACATAGTGATAAACAACTGTGCTGATTGACTGATGGCGACCATGATTTTTGAATCATGTTTAAATTTAAATCCTGTCTGTCAATATTAGGGTTTTATAGGATGACCTATCAATGGTGAGTCAAAATAATGACCACTTAGTTAAGGAGATTGAAATTGATCTTATTGCTTTAGTGCCACCTATAGGCCAGAGATCATCAGTTTCCAGAATGTAGACAGTGCAATCACTGGATTGAAATATTTAGATTGGAGATGTCTTCAATTCTAATTCATGCTGAGAAAATTTGTGGCATTTATTCCCATGTGGCAGACGCCCACTGTGGGTTGTGGACATCATGAGAACTGAAGGCTTTGGGCTGAGACTTTGTCAATCTGAATGTTTCAGTCCAGTGATTACACTTAAACCTCCTACATGTTTTACTGCCTGGATGATTGAGATGAACAAGCTTCTCTGCATTTGACCCATCCTTACTGCTTTGGAATCTTCACTCAGATGATTTGAACCTGTGACGTTGTAGCTTTGAGCCAACAGTGCTGATCGCTGCGCCACTGTGAAGAGAAGAAGCAGGTATAATAGCAAAAATTATTAGCTCTATTTGTCATAGAAAATGAGTTTTCCTTTCAAATGTATGTGAATGTGGACCATATTGAAACTCGTGATAATCGAACTTGTTAAAGGCGCTATATAAATTGAATTTATTATTATTATTATTGTTATTACTTAAAGGCATTTACAGAAATACAGGAAAAATAGTCTGTCAGTGTTAATGGATCATTAAAAAGTCCCTGGATCCACCCCTGGATCCAAATCAGCACCAACATGTAATTGGTTCTTCCCTGGGCTATGTCCCACCCTTCAACCACATTTAGTCAAAATCAGACTTTTTTGGGCAATCCTGGAATGTTTCTGACCAATCAAATGAGGGGCTGAGGCGAGTATAGCTTTGTATTTTGGAGCCAGGTCTTACTTCGTTTATTTATTATTTGCCATCTCACCAATTTAATTTATTCATTCTCAATTTCAAGAGACAAACAAGAGTGACAACAGAAGCTCTTTGTTGGCTGTGACAGTAGAAACTGACACTGATCTTAATTCAAAGAAGCCAAGTTTGACAATTTATTAAAAGCTAAAAATGTGCTTATGTTTCATCAGCATGATGTTGAAGTTGGAGCTGTTGATATAAAGTCAATTTAATGCATGAAAGCAGCAGGGATTACAATGGAGGATAGATAAAAAATAAAACAAACGGGAAGAGGAAGGCAAAATGTGACTAAATGTTAAGACCTTGACTATTTTAAAATCTAGAGCATAAAAAACAGTACATTTTAATTTGATAGACTAGTTATGCAGTATATCATGCATAGGTGAAAGGAAGCACACACCACCATGTATTTCTTCTCCTCAGGTGTCCTTCAGTGCTTTATGAAATGAAAAGATGAAGAACTTGTCTGTGGAAGGAGGAGGAAGAAGAAAGGACAAGGATCAGATTTCTTCCCAGTACCCAGTGCACGAAGCAAAAAAATACATATAAAATAAAATAGAGTCCTTCCTCATTCTCCGTTTAAAAGTGGGTGTATCATATGATTGTGTAGTAGCCTGAAGGCTTTCAACAATTAGAAATTGATTCACTTCTTTGTTCCACCGTTCCATGTTCCATTGCTTCAGGTTGTAGAGGATGGGCGGTCTTCTTCTAATACTCTCTACGCTGCTACTCTACCAAAATCCTTCAGTATGTTTCAGGCCAACATGGCAGCTTTCTGAGCCATCACCAATCTTTACACAAGGGCCAGAGACAGCACCGAAAACCTCACCATAGCGATGATCACAGACACAATTCACAAATAAAACCCTGTAAACCAACACTGATGAGAACAGCAGATTGTTCCACTTTGTCTTAGCCGTCAGGTCAGGACATCTCTTTCATTGAGCACCACACACTTGTTCAGTGTCTGCTGTGTTAGTGGCAGCAAGACAAAGATCAATGTGCTCTGAAACATTCACCAAAACAGGACCATTCTTTCATTTAGAAAAATGCACCATGAGAAAATCTGAAAGCTGAATGTGGGCTGATGTTCCAGATTTGCACTTGCGAACATAAGGCTTTTTGATGTGATCAACTTTACACCCAAACGTGTATTATTTAGAGTTTCTATTAATAAATTACGGTTGTTTCTATTTCACTATTTTGCCAATTTGATTCCAGACTTTTACATATCATTACCTTGAAATTAGATGTGTAAAATGATTTATCATGTAAAAGTATTGTACAGTGGTATTGTGGATCATCTTCTTCCGGATGAACTATTAATAGACCACTTTATACGACTGAATCAGCATCATCTTTGCTACACATTGGTGGCGGATGCATGCATCATTTTAGCTCATTTATCATACTTTAACCTACCACTTCCAGATCCACATCTGGATCTGGGTTGAATAAATTCATAAATGTGTTCATAGGCCATGTTAGGACATACATAAAAACAAAAGTCAGTGTAATGATTTAAAATATGACAGGTGTGTCTATGGATGTTGAAGTCATTTACGACAATTACACATGATATTACTGATAGTCATGAGATTATTCCATCTATTTCTTTGCTGTCAATTTGTTTGTTAGCAGAACATCGAACAGATTTTGATGGAATTTGGAGGGACTTTAGGTCATACAACGTCTTTTTCCACAACTCTCACATATTTTATCAAAACTTAACCAAATCATGTACATAACATATTTGTGTGACGACTTCTTCAACCAAGACTCTTTGCAGGCACTCCCTAACTCAACACAACACTGAGCTTTGTTCCAAAGGTATGCTTGAAATACACTGGTCCAATCTGGTGTCCAGAGACACTCCATTTGTCCCAAAGATATTATATACTTCACTCTCATAGTATATAGTGTACTAATCTATATAGAGTATTGAATTCTTATAAAGTTGACCACCCTATATATTACTTTGTAAAAAGAAGTGGTTAGAATTACTATTTATTGCACATTTGGGACACAGCAGCCGCCTGTCTGACCAGAATATTGAGCTCACCTGCATCTCATTCAGTAATCACCCAAAGTGTTTAACTTCCTGAGACCCGGACATTTATTTTGTGTGCATTTTTAGTTTCTCCTTGCTATTTGGGATTAGTTGGACCTCATAACTATAAAACCTAACCATTGTCTTTGCACAGGAAGTACTTTTTGAAAAAAATGATGTCCTCATATGGTGACAATGGGTCTATTCTATTGCAAAACACAAGAAAGTCACCAGTGCATATGGTATCTTAGAGGTGTTTATTTCAATGCAAAAAAAATGATCTCTAGTGACCCAAAGTGCAAAAAGTATCACAGATATGAATGCAGAGTAACACATTTTCTCCATTCTTCTGTGTTTCCTAGTGACTCAGAAGTCTCAACTCCTAACCTCTTGTGTGAAATGCTGCAAAATAGCTGTGCTCTGTTTGCAGACACAGGAACACATCACATGTCACACACCGCACACAAGATTTCCCACTGCAGCCTTTTTCTCTGCAGCGCATGGGGCTTTTGAGGTTGGCCAACTCTGGGAGATGTTTAGCAGCAGTTGTGCGGACCAAGATGTGGGGTGCAGCAGTGACCTGGCGTTTTTTCCCTTGTTCCTGAGATCCTCCTTCGTGTATATCTTCAACATCAGTGTCACACTTTGCCAAGTATGTCTGGGCCATTGTCATGCGAAACACAAGGAACTTCATGATGAACTGTAAAAGTAAAGTATGTTTAATGCATGGTTTTATCATTTCATCTAACCTCTTCTGTTATATTAAATAGAGTATTTCTTGTCCTATCTGACTTCTGACTGTTCTGAAAATGCAACGAAGCTCTTTGCTCAGGAAATATGAAACCAAGTTGTCCTAAAAATAAAGTAGATGTTGGTGACCCAGTTCCTACCAGAGTGTTAACTAATGCCTAAGGGTTAAAGTGCAATTTCCTTACACAAATACACCAGGAGTCATGCTTATTTTGGAATGCTTGAACCTTCTTATATTGTTGAAAAAGTATAAAAAGAGCCTATGAGTTTTAGTCTGTTGAGATTGACCTGCGAATTTGTTCCACTGAC
This sequence comes from Lamprogrammus exutus, assembly GCA_900312555.1. Taxonomy (NCBI): domain Eukaryota; kingdom Metazoa; phylum Chordata; class Actinopteri; order Ophidiiformes; family Ophidiidae; genus Lamprogrammus; species Lamprogrammus exutus. Next base: position 11,272 of record OMOW01066618.1, read on the forward strand.
TCTTGTCGAGGGTTTCTCTCATTAACTTTCAACGAATCAGTGTTTTGTGCATTATTTCATGTGTGTGCGTTCAGTGGTTTCAGACAATTTCCATCACAGAACTTTCTTGGTGTACCACATTCAACCTGGTCCTGGCGATACAACAGCCAGCTGTTGGCTAAAGCAAGATCAGCATTTTTTAGTTCGGACCCTCATTTGGTAGTAGCTCATCATCCTGTCTACCAAGTCAACCCCAACCATTTTTGAGTTGTACACTTGGTCTTGTGACACTCAGGTTGTTTGGTGTTTGTCTTTCTTGAACCACAGCTGGCAGGTGTTTTCAGCCTGTTCGCCATAGTCATCATAGTCTTCATCACCTGGTGCATCTTGTTCAATACCAGGATCAGTAGTGTCACCATCAGATAAATCTTCCACCTCAGAGTTGCCATCTTTGATTGAGTTCAGCAGTATTTCTGCTCTTGATAGAGAAGGATGTCCTGAGAACATTTAACATAAGCACAAACAAATACATATATAATCCAAGAAAACTAATTTATTGTATTCAAAAGTAAATATTACTCTTGCAAAGGTTTTTCTTCTTCCCAGCTGTCCCCTAGCTGTGACTCCTTACTTAAATTTTCACTTTCTATTTTATCAATATCATCCTGATGTCCATGCATGAGTACTTCATACTTAATTTTGTGTTAGGTCATTACTGTTGTTAAAAAGTGTCAAAGTTGCATGCCATATCAAGCTAGAGCAGTAAAGGAATATAAATCAACCGATTTTGCTGTTAAAATTTGATTAAATTTCTTACTTTTTGCTCTTTTGTCCTAACTACCACCATAAAACATCTTCACTGGGATTGCCGCCATCTTGCACTCTTGCCTTCAAGCTGATCAGTGCATTATACTATTATACTATTATACCACTAGGTGACAGCAAAAAATCTCCAGACGTGAGGACAACAGGTATGAGTTAAGCACAATAATAATAATAATAATAATAATAATAATAAATTCGATTTCAAGCGCCTTTCTCAAACTCAAGGACACTGTACAGTATTAAATACAAAAAAAATACAAATAAAAAGTGAAATAAAAGGGACAGAATGAAGATGTATAAGGTATAATACCTTATACATTATTATTATACAATAATGTTTAAGGTGCAGGCAAAGAAAAATGTAATGTCCGCATATCAGGACGCAGGGTCTCAACGAGTCTTGTTTGTGTCCCTCCTTATTAGGTGTTGATCGTAGTCTTATGCCAAGATCAGCCTACACGACTTCAGCCGAAAATCTCGACATTGCTCAACTGACCAAATTACACAACAATCTTGGCTGTGATCTTATGCTTAGTGCACAAAATGCCAAAATGGGGACAATGAGGAGCTGCATGCCATTCTAGGAATGTTTGTACTATTTTGTGTTATTTCTGTTGTTGTGTCTCTTGTGCCTCCTCTCATTGGCTGTGGCTCATTGCCTGTCTAAGAACTTGTCACAAACTAGAAAAGCGTGTTCAGGTGTCAGGACCTCTCTGAACTGCTCAAACCATACAAGTTTGTTGCACCAGCTGTGATTTGGCTCAGACGTGGGCCAAAACTGTGTATTATTGTAGCATACTAAACCTGTTCCCTCTGTGTCTTAACAGAAAACGTGTAAAGACCCAACTCTTTCGTGAACATCTTCATACCTAATGGCTACCTATTTTATTTAAAAAATTAGAGAATTAAAAAAACCTCTCTATCTATACCTGCCTCCAGGCTCTGCCTCTCGGCACCGATGTCCTGTTTATCGACTAGAACTTAGCTTCTTGGCACTTACTCATGTTCTCTCCGGACTTGATCTTTGCTTGTGTTGTATTCAAATCTCATATGTACTGTGGCGAGCTTGGCATTTGGAGAATGACACAACTCAAGTGGATCTGCGTTTGGCTCTTTTATTACCTGCTAACGAGCGGACACCGCCGACCAGTCGGGTCCCCGTCCCTCCTCCAGCCAACCCCTCACCAGGGTCAAGGTCTCGTCTGTCCCCTGGTGTTGCTGTAGCAGCTGGGTGGTCAGTGGAAGCCACCCTTCCTCCCCGCTGGTCGTCTGGCTGGCAGCCACCACCGCCGGTGACTGGTCACGCTGCTCCTGCTGCTGGCAATAGCGACACTCTACCGCTGCACCGGGATGGCGGGGGGACGGGTCCGCATTGCTGTGTTGCCGACCACGCTGTGCGTG
>OMOW01066673.1:4707-15355 GCA_900312555.1 Lamprogrammus exutus
AAGACCGTGGATAGCCGGAGCAATAAAAAAACATGGCTGATGGAAAAAACGCACAAAAAACAAATATCAACTCTCACCCTTGCCCTCAACCCCAAGATGAGCTGTGCGGTCTCCATGGGGCCCATGAGCTCAGGAACAGTCTGCGTGACAACGGCTACAACATCTGACACTTTACTGTACAGCTTCATTTTTTTCTCTGTGAGTATTTTCCATATGTATGAGTACGTCAGCTGCAGCGGGGAAGCAATCAACCGAAGGGAGGCAAGTGGAAGGGAGCATCGAGCACCTGAAAGGAACATTACAGCACAGTCCCCATTAGAAAACCACAGTAACGTTACAAATTCTCTCTCTCTCTCTCCCGCGCTGTGATGACAGTTATGACAGTTTGTAAACTGATTTTGTAGTCAGAGCCAAAGCAACACTAGGGGGTGCTGTACTCAAAAAAAATACTCAGTTATTGAGCAATATTTTATCCAAGTGACTTTCTGGATTGCTGTTATCACTTGGCGTCTCGAAGAAACGCTTATATTTTAACTGGATTAGTGTGCACATTTTGCACAATATATGGATGTGTGTTCACAAATGCGGGGTTTCCCTAAAGCCAGTAAGGGATGATTCTGTTTTCATTTACTTTTGTTATTGATTATTTAATTGATCATTGAGCTCAGTGAGAAGAAAGTGAAAGATTCAACTAAAATGTAACACGTGACCAAAAATACTGTGTATCTAATATCTGATTCAAGCCTCTTTAGGTTGCAAAAACCGATCGAATAATTCTTCCAACACAAGCAATTATGTAAATGTGCAGATATTTACCGTTACACTTCAGACAAACATGAAGCTGATAACACACACAGTCACACTTGGCAGGAAAAAGTAGCTGTGCGAAAAATGAGCGGTAGAGGGCGCAGTTTCTTATGTGTTCAGGTGTTCTGTTCCACTCCAGCGAGGCTTTAATAAAGAATGCAGACTGACCGAAACTACTTTGTTTTCTTGATACAAACATCTCCTCGACTGCTCGTCACTGTAATAAAAGTGCTGGGTGGCGGATGGGCCATTTCGTTTAACATCTTAAAAACGAGACACAGATTCCCGTACTTTATCACGTTTACCCTGCTCAGAAGGGTGTGTTTTCTGTTTGTTATTTGCTTGTGCAAATTTTAGAGGCCTCGATGTGCACCCGGCGGTTTCTGGTTCCGATGCTTGTCAACTATGCAGTCACCAAATCAAATCATTTACACACACATTTAACAGCAGTTAGTGAGACTTTGCAGCCACGCACAGAGTTGCAGCTTGAGGACAAACTCGGTTACTTTGCAGCGAGCTCTTCCGGCAGCTAGTGCCAGTGTGTTAATGTTAGTGAGCTTAGCCACGTACCTTTTTGCGTTGCTCGTTTGTACATAATGAGCGGAATGTAAATCTATTAGTTACCCAAAAAATACACAAAAGCACTAACAAATGGAGGAGATTATAGTTTATAAAATGTCCTCGAATCAGGCAGACACACGGATGCTTCCGTGTAAAAGCTTTCCAGAATGACAGTTTATTTTCTACTTCCGGCGGATATCATTTTACAAAATAAAAGCATCCTGTTGTGAAACGTTGAGGCGGCCCATGTAGGTCATAGGTCACAGCGTGGTCATAGATTATGATCATGATTCATTTGATAATGATCATTATTTTCAAATGATCCATGACTTGGCAACATTGTGCATGAGTGTATGATTCATGAGTAACTTATTACTAATATCAAACTTCAAAAAGTAAGAATGGAAGCCTTTCATCCTTTAAACTGTAATAATAATCTATATATTTATCCATGTTGTTGAATTTTGGTGATCCAGACCATCAATGTTCTACTGTTGCCCAATTATTGAAATACTGTATATTCCTACAATGAAGATAAATATTGCTGAATATAAATATATTAAATAGACAAAACGATTGGCCAACAGAGCACTCACAGAAGGTAGACAAATAAAACTTTGACACTTCATGAAAAAGGAACTTTAATTTTGAAATAACTAAATCAAACTCTGCGACAAATGTGCATTGTGTTCACTTCAGTGCCATGTTTGAGTTGTAAAAGCAACAATAGATGACTTACAGAGCTCAATCAAAACACAAATTATTCAATATTTCAAGGAGAAATGCCTTCAAAATCATTACTACACATAACACAGACAAAGTGCATCAATAAAGATGATTGAGCAAGTCCAGGGACAAGGAGGTTGAAACTAACCAACAGGGATATCCAGTAACATATCAGGGTATATACAGCGTATAGTACTGTACAGTGTACATGGTAACAACTACAGTAATGGATGCTATTAGCATTAATATGACCCACCATTGTAACAGTGTTTGCAATGGTAATCTATTTTACTTTAAAGATAAAATACATTTTCTTTTGTCCACCTGGATTAAAAAGGTCTAAATGACATTTGAAGTTTTGACATATAAATTCTTCAAACCTTCACTTTGGTCTATCTCGTAACAAAATAACTTAAATAAATCACATACAAATACACATTTTCAGAGAAAAGAAGAAAAAAAAAGTGGAAGTCACATTAATCGTTCACCAAAAAGACAGTAAATAATGTTAGAAGTTGTGTGCGATTAAAACACCCCTGTGTATTTGAATTATTATGTGATTTTTACTACCAAAAAATAGACAAGTGCACTTTGGGTCCATATATCATTAATTTGTCTTGTAAGTAAACCCTTCAAACACTTGAAACTGTTATTGAAATACTGACCGTCCTCTGTAGATGAGACTACACACCCTGCGGTCTGGAAAGATTCTTGGCTTGTTGATTCATAAGGATCTGCCGACATCAGTCGTGTTTGTAACTGGCATTTCCTCCAGCCTACGGCTAGTTCTTTTGTGACGAGAACAAGCCCTCCTTATGCTTCTCACTGAGATCATCCGTCCGTCCATCTATCTATCTATCTCTCTCCCTTTCCCCCGTCCTGTCCGTCCTGTCTCTCGCTCTCTCTCTCTCTCTGACACATACAGTACATGAGCACACACACTCGGGGAGTCATGTTCTCATGACTGAACGTGATTGACTCTGTGAATAAGGCATAAAAACCCTAACACACTCGCTGTGGCCAGGCTGCAGCTATAGATCACTTGGCAACAGCTTTGAAATACAATGAGTGGATTGAAAGCGCCCCAGGCCGAGGCTATCTGCCATCTGGTCAGATCTTTGATACACAAAGTGGGACACTTATGGAGCTGCTCAGCGTGTTGTTTGTGACAGATCACAGATCATAACAATGTCAACAACCCGTTCAAGCCAAGCTGCAGTAGCTCAGATTTAATCCCTTCATCTGTTACTTTACTTTCACGCATTTAGCTCTTGTTGTTTTCAAGCATTTTACAGTATTTATTTGTTTTCTAGGAATGTATTTCTTTGCATATACCTCTGACTTACACATGTATGCAAATGATAGAGGTGGGAATTCAGTGTATTGTTGAAGGACTGACACACTCTTTGCTACAGCAGTTACCCTAAAGGAGTCTCTGTAAGCACCACGGCGCAGCCAACGCTGTTGATTCCGCTTCAGATGAATATTCCAGTGAATCCAGTGAAAGATCTGAGGCTCCAGTGGTATGTTGGATTGTAAATCAACGTGACAACACACAGGATAACTCAGTCGAGAGAGTTGAGAATGAATAAATGTCTCGGTCGGCTCAGAGTTGGGACTGTCACCGGCCAAATGCCGTTACATAATGGCCATGAGTAATTTTATACTTCATCAGCCCTTTTGGCAGATATCCAACCATTGTTTAGAGAGGTTTTTTGGGTCCAAAAAAAATCTCTTTGGATTGGTTAAGTAATGGAAGTGCTCCTAGGAAATGTCTAATACACCTGCCTTTGTTATCGGTGAGTAAAATACTTTGTTTTCTGCCATAGCTGATGTCCATGCAGTCAGCCGTTACAAAACGTTTCCTTCTGCTCCTCAGTATTCTTCGTGCTTCATCCACTTTCATGTTCGGGCAGCGATTCCTCCACTGCCTTAGTGTCAACAATTTGGGCGAGAGTTTGAAGGGGAATGGAGATAGACACAGTCGGGACCATGTCGCATGGGGCCACTTGTCTGTTTTCTGTGTCACCCGCTGATAAACACCTTCCAGTCTTGGCCTAGAAATGACCAAAACACACAGATTCAGCAATGGTGGTCTTTGCAATTTGCGATGATGGAGAACTTCTAAAAATGACAGATAATACATCTCAACAGAGGATATCTTTATGAAAGGTAATGAGAGAGCCACAAAGTACTACTGAATATTTAATGACTTGGCCTTCCTGGAAGTGCTCACCAATTAGCAAAACTAGGGCACATTATACAGACCCACACACATCCAATCGCCAAAAACTAATTTATCACCAAGGAGAAAAATGGAGGAAATCAAGCATTCAGCAGCTCAGACTGGATACAATTAAATTATGTTTTTGTCTCCTCATTTGCGAGAAAGCAAAGGAGCCGCTGTAGTTCAGGGCGCTCAGGTCAATCCAGGACATTCCTATGAAATGCCTCATCGCGACAGAGTGACAACGTCTCGCAAAAAAAAAAAAAAAAAAATGGTGTCATAGAGTACAAACTCACTGTGCCATTTGAGTGATTCAGCATTACACACACATGCGATCATCAGCATGAATAATATGAAAAATGGATTTGATTACAACACAGGAGCAAAATGTAGTTTTGATAGCAGGAAATATACAGTATATGAAATTTGCTGATTTTCAAATCAAATACTCTCTTTATTTCTGTTATTTGTGTCTTTCTGGGGATTTTCTCACACCAGTGAAAGCAGCTTTTAGGGAACTTACCAGCCACACGACGATGACAAGACAAGCTGTGATGGGGATGAGGAGCAGAAACAAAGGACCTCTCTTCCTCCAGCTGTTCTCACGTCCGTCTTCCTGACTCCCTGGAAGGAGGAAATATTACACACTACGGTTAGAGCCACTTTACAAATCCAGATTATCTGATTGTGGGCAGTCTAATCTCATCCACTTTTTGAAGCCGGAGGGAAAATTGCGCTGGGATTGGTTTCAGTTTTGGGTTAATGGTTGGTTCTGTTTATATTTATCAAGTGGTCTAAAAATTAAATTGAAAAATAGATTAAAATGTTTTATTTTATTAATAATTGATAAATGTATGTTTTAATGGCCATTGTAAAAGATACTTCCTGTAATACGCCACAGCAAATAATGACCTGCCACAAATAATGACCTGCTTTAATGCCCCTTTGGATCACGCAATTCCCTTAATTACTGCTATTGTCTGTGAGTTCAAGGTCAGAGGTTTGACTCTGTGACACACTAATGTGCGTCCACAGCCACGTTTCCTTTACCAAGATGGAAAATCAATATCTGCACCCTCACAGGCCACTAACCTGCTTTAGTTTTAAAAGCATCCACTCAAAACTTAAATTATGAATGCAAAGTCATTATTCACCTGGGGTTTGTGGGGAGTTGAGGCACGGCGGGGGCTTGCACGCGAAACCGGATGTTCCCTGTGCTGCAGAATGCAAGACCTCCTTGATGTAGTCAAAGTAAAGGCCCGACATTAAGCTGCCTTCGCGATAGTGACACTGGAAGACTTGCATCGTTGTTTCCTGGGTGATCAGACAAGAAATGACTCAATGATGTATGGAAACATCCCCAAGTAGTGTTCATGCTCATTCACACTGAAAAATTGAGTGATCCTGACCATAACATCTTGCTTACCAGCTCCTCGTGGTCAAAAGTGAAGCGTAAACTCTTCAACATTGCAATGAAGACGATTATGTTTTCTTTATTGGAGGAAATGGTACCAAACATGTTGGCCAGCTTCCGCAGACTCTGCTCCAGAGGATAAATGTTTAGCACCACCCAGCACATGCCACTCTGCAGATGCAAAAGAGCAAACAGCACCTCTAATTCAATACTGAATCATGTTTAGAGTCTGTAAAAAGTCATAGTCATCTTGGTTTATTGATAGCGTCATACACACCACTTCTTTGGGAATGTAATGAACAGGAATCTGGTAATCTGAAGGAATATTCTGCTTCTGTGGGGGAAATAAGGACAGAGAGAGAGAAGATTTTTAGCAGTTCAGCAATGCAGCACCTCACAGCATGTTACAGTTTCTTTACATACAGCACAATAACACAAACATTGAAATCAATCAATGAAGCAAATAATCTCACCAATACTGACAGCTGGCTCACATCATCAGTTATCGGTGTCCCAAACTGTCCAGAGCACAGATTCAGACTTGTGAACAGACTCAAGAGGAGACAAGATGCTTTCAAGATCTGAAAACAACACAGAAATCATTTAAATATACATTGCATTGTGCAAAAACACTATCGGTTTATAGTCACTTCTGTCTATAATATATATAATTAAAGTTTTCTAACCAATTATTTAGGTATGCATTTTCCCCTTCACACATGGGAGCTGACCCAGGTCACACCCACATGTGTCTGATTTGCCAAAGACTAATATTGCCTAATTTGTCTCAAAACAAAACCCTGCAACACAATTTTTTTTTGTATGTATTTGCTGTTACTGTCAGCAAATACATTCAGTTTGTTTTAGAAATAGAAGAAAGGATCATGTTCTCATCTTATCACCAAGGGCTTGGGTTGCATTATTTTAAAAGCTCTGCAATTTGTTTAAGATTATTCTAAATGAATCAATCTGTCAGACTCGATGTCAAGCTTCTTTCCCCCAAATGCTGGGGAAAAACCCCTCAAACAATTTGGACACTAGTTGGATTTGACCCTTTTATCGTAATAAAAAACACGTAAGCAGCTGTTGTATAATTAAATTAAGTACTTAAGTTATATTCATCTTGTAGGCCCTGATTTTGTCCTTGATTATTTCTGTTTTGTGACTTGATATGTCCCTATATCTCAGGGAAGGAGAGAGAGAAATGTGACACTTTTTATTCTGCTGCATTTATCTGACAGATGAAGTGACTCACTGGCGTCTTTGAGGAGTACGACTGTACGTGTAAAACATACAAGCAAGCAAGCAAATCAAACACGATGAAATGATATCAATGAAACACGATGCATTGTTGGACTTTTCAGGATGCCAGCCTGCCTACTTCAAAGACGTTTTTATTTCTATAAAATGTTTTAAAATGTTTAACAAGCTGTTGGCCTCCACACGTGATGGTCTTTCCTGTTCAATATATTGAATGAAGGTAAACTGAGTCCTTGTATCCTTTTACATTCCTCCTCCCATGGTACATGGTACAACCCCAGCAGTGTAATCAATGATTAGATGACCTACAACATAACAAATTTCTTTCAAGTTAACATAATTACAATATAACTTTATTTTAGACATTCAATTCCATCTTCTCTAAATACATTTTACCTGTCAACTAAAAGAATAAATGCAGGGCTTTTGTCATACTAATACTTTTGCGTAAGTAAAGATTTTGTGTTCTTTTTCCACCACTGATAAAGAATAACAGATATCAGAAATCACAGCAGTTAAATGTATCAATATAGAATAGGGATGAAATATAGGCAAAGGCATACGTACAAAACTATGTTTGGTCCAAATACAAACATTCTCTAGTTTTATATTTGTCAAATACAGCAAAATATGAAAATATCTACATACATACATTCATTTTACAACAAAACCGTTTGTGCAGAAAAAAGGTAAAAGTAAAAACCTTTTACTTACTTTCTTCCTCATATGGAGCAAGAATCCAAGGTTGCTCAAATCCAGTGCATGAAAATCAGTGCTTCCAGGTCAAATACAGAGCGTAGCGTGTGCATTTGTGTGTGTGTGTGTCCGAGTGTGTAGTGTAACTTGAAGATGGTCTGGCGGTCTGCTTCACTCTAGACAGATTGGTGAAGCCTTTAACGTGGTGGAGAGGCCGCCTACAGGCTGACTCACTGTCACACTACACACACTCACTCACGCACACAGACTCTGACGCCGTCTGAGGCTTTTCCATAAACTCCCACTCATCGATTTCTTCCTCAAGCGAAAGTGTGAGCTTGTTTTCTCGAGGGAATGTTTCACCGAGACTGCGTCAAGGTTTTTCCTGAAGCTGTTGTTTGGTAAAGTGGGTTGTGTAGTGGATTAGAGGCTACGTCAGATATTCAACAATATTTCCTCCAAGTGACTGACTGAGTATTATGCTCTTTCATTATATCTTAACAGAATGAGTATATACTGAATGTATACGGTATATACTGTGTATAGGGGGTGCTGAGGGGTTTATTTAAAGCCATTAACCCTTATTGATTTCCTCTAATACTGATCAGAAAGCCAGTGTAGATTAAAGCAAATTATCTTTCACCTTTGAGAGTAGCGACAAATGGAATGTGTAAAAAGTGCAACTAAATGAAAAGGATATTCCACGAATATTTAGTACTTTCAGAATCTGCCCTTCCAATTAAATATTATGTGCGCGCGTAAATACATTAAAGAAGCTAAAGTAAGCGAGCCCTTTAGATTTACCTGGATTTTTGTATGAGCGACTTACCAAGTGTGGTCTGATTTTCATCCACATCATCTGTCTAAACTCATGATATAGCCGTAATTGTGCTTTTTCGTGTCCTTAGTCAACCTTTTGCGCAACAGTGAGGACATTTCAGCCCAGTCCTCCCTGTGATACTGCTTCACTTCATCAATATCCCTGGGAGCCCTCTTCAGGTCGCGCACAGCATCTTAGCAGGGATTGGGTATCAACTCTCTTTTTTATTTGTGCACTTTGGAGTTTTGTCTTTCATCATCCAACGTCTGTAATTCTAAGCTGTACATTTGTAAAAGATATCCTCCTTCTCTCTCTATAGCCATTTCCAGCTTTATGTATCCGTCGAATTCTTCTTTAAAGGCCCTTTGTAACTTGTTTTAATCAGGTGTGTTTTGCCAGCGGAGTTTTGGGAGGAATCAAACTCAAGAACACACCTGATTCAGCGAATCAGGTGTGGGGTAGAGCAGAGAGAGAGATTGAAGATCTGCAGTCCTGTGTGCCACGAGGACCAGGACTGAAAGCAGCTGACGAAATGTTTCACTTAACTGTATGGAAATGATGTAATCAGTGTGTTGTAATCAGGAGGGGAGTACTTTGTTTGCTGGAGCTGGAAGTGAAAACACGACAGACACACTGTGACGCTGAGTCAGGCTGTTTTAAGCAGGTCACAGCTAAATATAAATCAGACAGCTCGGGACCCTGCAAAACAAAAACACACGAGACTCAAAGTGGAGCGATCAAGGGCACAACAACAGGTGAGAGAGAGAGAGAATACTGACAGAACTAATGTGAAATACTACTGTATGTATCTAACTGTATCTCAGATATTACAGATTCGTGCTCACGTACCAGCATGCAATACAGGCATGAATGTGGCAGCGACCCTTCAGTGAAAGCGAGCTGCATGCCCGAAGCAAGAAAGGAGCATAAACCATAAGCAGATGTGATCATATCAAGCATGTTATCGCTTATCCTAAACTTATTCTGGTATAAGAAACTAGATGGAGGGTGAACCGTGTCATTTTTTCCCCCTCGTGACAGAAATGGATGACATTGAACAGGAACAGATCAATGAGGAACTTGTTGAGTACGCCATCCGACAGAGCATTCAGGATTCTTACAAGTTGCCGTGTTCAATGCAACCAAAGAGGTACGGAAAATGAAGAGATATTAAAATTCACTGGGGAAGTTCACCCATTGCCCACTGCATTTCAAATACTAATAGAGCCTTCACCTCAATAGTTCTGATTTAATAACACATATTTTGCAAGCCGAACACTGTTTTTGATCTGAATTTAAAGTGAAATCTTTAATTCTGACCCAATGTTCACCTCAAATCCACCAGGAAGGAACAAAACAGTGAGGATTTTTTCAAGATAATGAAAGCCATTGAGAAAGGTAGGTCTACATTTAACCCAGCTTATGGTTACAGGAAAATATTCAGTCATCAACAACACTGTCTACTGTGTGTGTGTGTGTGTGTTTATCCTCTCTCTCCAGGTGATGCGTGTGTGCTGCGGCAGCTCTCAGCTTGTGCGTCTGCGTTCACAGAGACGGACAGCCAAGGCCGACTGCCTCTGCACGCAGCAGCTGTGCAGCCAAACGCAGACGTCCTGCAGGTGGTGCTGCAGGGTGAGGGAACTGCATCATAGCAGGCTGGGTGAAAGGTCAATGGAGTGGTTTTCGGCGGCTTAAATCGGATGTGTTGGTGACAAAGAGGACGCTGGGATTCGAACGTGCTAGCTTAGGTGGACATACAGTATAAGTGACACTATATACAGTGACACTCTTGTATTGGTGTGTGTGTGTGTGTGTGTGTTGACAGTGCTGACAGCCACAGATGTGACCCTGGAGCTGCAGACAGAGGACGGAGACACGGCTCTGATTCTGGCAGCAGAGGTTGCTCTACCACAGAACGTGAGGATTCTGCTGCAACATGGAGCTTCACCACACAACACCAACAGCAGGAACGAGTCCCCGCTGCTGATTGGTAACACACACACACACACACACACACACACACACACATATATGCACACAATGTTCTTTTATTCTACATGGATCACAACGGGTTATTCCTGATTTTTAAAACATTGACTGCCTTAATAATAATAAAGCCTGTATCATAAAGAGGCAC
>OMOW01066746.1:0-10976 GCA_900312555.1 Lamprogrammus exutus
ATGGTAGCGGAGAAAAGAAATTGAAGGAAGATGGGGAGGGAGGGGAAGAGAGGCTTTTTTTTTTTTTTTTTTTTTTTTTAACACACTGGGTAATTAAACGCTTTGACTGACGGCAGAGTGCCAAAAGGCGCAGACGCACTCCTATTGGCCGCTGCGCACTTTACAATCTCCTCTTGTTTCCAAGCTCCACACAAGAGGAGCGCTCACCTCCCCAAGCTGTTGCACGAACCAGACGCACCAGTGAAGAGAGGATCGAGACGGGTCTGCAGCCAGAGGAGGAGACTGTGGACTTTACCCAAACCCACTCGGCAGATTTTTACGCACGTTGACAAAGCGGAGCCCGGCTTTTCCTTTACCTGTTAATTTTTTTGTATTATTATATTTTAATTTCCCCATGAAGTGAGTCCGTTCTGCACTGCGAGTTACATTCGTCTTATTGTTTCACGAAGAAACCATGAGTTCGGCGTCTGAACCGTTTTGGAGAGTGATCCGCCTGGTTTTGACGGTGGCACTCGTGTCAGTTTGCAGAGCCACAGAGTACGAGTACCTGAGCTGGAAGTCGGGCTTGTTCAACGGCTGGCGCGGCTACGGCAAACCCCCCCAGTGCGTGGACATCCCGGACGACCTGCGGCTCTGTCACAACGTGGGCTACAACCAGATGCTTCTGCCCAACCTGCTGGAACACGAGACCATGGCCGAGGTGAGGCAGCAGGCCAGCAGCTGGGTGCCCCTGGTGCACAAAAACTGCCACCCGGGCACGCAGGTTTTCCTCTGCTCGCTGTTCGCGCCCGTGTGCCTGGAACGGCCCATCTACCCGTGCCGCTGGCTGTGCGAGGCCGTGCGCGACGGCTGCATCCCCATCATGGAGGCGTTCGGCTTCCCCTGGCCCGAGATGCTCACCTGTGACAAGTTTCCCCAGGACGACGTGTGCATCGCCATGTCGCAGCCCAATGCCACAGAGGCCACCAGGCCCACAGGTCCGTGCCATTGCAAAATTGAGTAGTAACTTCAGAATGTAAAACTATTTTTATGTGTTTCAACTTCATTTATTAAGCGAAGTTGACTATTTCACAGCTCTATTTTGCTTCACAGCCACCAAAACCAAAATATTCAACTGTTGCCAGTAAGCACCTACTTTGACACAATTTAGGGGTCAATGCTTGACTCAAGAGCATCTAAGAAATTAGTCATAGTTCCACCATGCAGCCATTCGGGTTTCCCAAGGCAACAAAGCATTAAAATGAGGGAGACTACTTGACTGAGTAAACAAACAACCTCTAAGGTTGCCACTGTGTAAAAGTTGACACCTGCAGAGTTAAATGGGCATGAGAATGTTGTTTCAGGGGTGAAGGTGTGCTTGCAGATGCAAATCCCAATGCAAACAACCCAAATGCAACCTTTTGGAGGAAATGCACCCGTGAAATCCCAAACTAAATCCCACTTTAAAATGACAACTCCCCTCTTCCTAAAAGAAACCATTCAGAGGTTCTACTTTTACATTTCTTTTCAAACAGGTCTGCATATTAGCTCTGGCTTCAGCATGGTGTGAATGTGAAGTTGCCTCCTATTTACCAAGGAGTGATGTTGTAATATTGAGAAAAATGCTTTAAAAGCTTTAACAGATGGTAGTAATTTATTCTAGGTGTTTGTTGCGTTGGAGGATAACGCTGGGAGGGAGTCCAGCAACACAAAATTGAATACCTGCATCTACTAATAAACATTTTCTACTAAGCCATCAATAAGTAATGCACAGAAATAAAAATAGTGAGTATGGAAATCCAGTCGGGATGGGATTAGAAAAGTGTAGCCAATAGTGTCTCAACAACTCTCCAAAGGACATGGTAACCCACATCATCATCTATCACCAGATTCCCTTAATCTGCTGGGACTGTGTGTCTGTCGTTATGAAGCAGAGTCTAAGTCAAGCAATTGCAGACACCTCATGCAGCATTGGGGGGGGGTTGGAACACAGTCCAGAGAAGTGGCCTTCCAGCACTAACCTGATGAGCCAAGTTGAAAAATACCAGACAAACCCTGAAAAATGCATAAAAGCAACATGCCTGGGGAGGATAAAGCTTTGGGGGTTTCAAAATAGTTTTTGTTCGAAACCACATTTCGTGTTCAGGGTTGCATTTTGTAGACATGCCAGTGTGCTTGCTAGTTGCCTAGGTGAGGTGTAAGCCAGGGAAGGAGGGAAAGTACAATCACCTCATTTATATTAACCATAAAATAGAGGGGAATTTCCATCATCACATCATCAACTTACTTATATTTCAATTTCAAGCTGTAAATACACCACTTGAATGCACCACAAGGCATTTTTCATAGAACATGTTGGCTATAAATGGAGGGACTGTGGATGTTCCAGCATCGGGTAAAGTAGTCTCGCTCAATTACACAGTGCTCACTGTATCTGAGGCTTACAGGGGACATGCCTTGCGTGTTTCAAAAGTGTGTGTGTGTGTTGGAGGGTGGTGGGGTGTTACTGACTGACATGGTGGTATGGACCGAGGCCCGGTTTTGAGAAAAAGGCTCCCTTTTCACGGTTAAGGGACCACACAGAGCTCTGCGCTCTCCAGACGTCACCTGTTATCATTCGTTGTCAGCGCTGGTGATAAATAAATCCGGCATTCTTGGGCCGCCCCGCAGGACACAGTCTGGCTTCTTATGGCCTCACAGAGGGGAGGCAAACCCAGTCTGCTGGGGTGTCAGGGCCTTAAGTTGGTCTGTTTCTGCTCCATTCCAACTCATTATGGCCATGAATATTCCTCTGCTGTGGTGGATATTTGCAATATCTAAACGCGAGCTTGACAAAGACCGACTAATCATGTTAACTATTCTCCTTAATGGATCCATAGAAATCAGCTAACAGTGCTTTGCTCACTACAGGCTGGTGATAATTGATTTAAAGGAGAGACAACTCAACAAGGGGAAAGGAACCCTGCGAATCTGTAAACAGTGTCTGCTTTCACAAGCTCTTTACACCTGGGTGTTACTTTCACAGGCCTTTGTTAAACACGTGTAATGGACAACTGGCAACGCAGAGAAAACCACGTATTTGTTTTTGTTTCACCCTCTGCTTTATTATTAACATCAGTGACATCAAAGTGCAGTTAACTTAATTGCCCCAGGATCACACTGTAAGTCAGGTTTGTTTGAAAAGTAAGAACACTTATTTGGCAATGAGTGATATTTTGTGTGGTTTAATTCACACTCATGCCTCCACTGTAGACTGGTTTAGTTTTTGGCTTTTGTTGTCTTCACTCAGGTTTTTTGGGGGGATGTGAGTCAGCCTTTACCGTATTTGGAATGTCAGCATTCCTTTCAGCTTGGAGTGTATATCGTTACACAGATAGGAGCCTCCATTCTCTCCACATTTCTAATACTTCAGTATCTTAGTAGCTCTTCAGTTGCAGATTGGACACGTCTTACACAATAACCTCCTGTTTTGAAAAAGACCATCTATCAAAATGTAGCAAAATGTTTACTGCAGTTCTCAGTTACAGCTATAAAAGTTGAAGACATTCCTGTCTGAGGTCAGGTCGTCAGAGCAGAGCTGGAGTGTAGCGTCCAACACTAGATAGGATCTCTGTATGCAGACATAGGTGTGTGCAGAGATTCACCAGATTAATCATTTTAAATTAGAATCCAAGGGCAGGGTTGAGATTTAGTGAGAGTTTATTCATTCTGAATGAGAAATTACTGTTTTGTTGCACTCTTCGTGCCTCCTTAGCTCTTAAACATATGCAGCGTTAAAGGAGAAGCGATGTGAATAATTGTAATGTGAGGTGATGATTAACTGGCACCATTGACCTCCATTCACCTCGAAACTGTCCCTCCTTTTCCCCACAGGTTACTCCCCCATCTGCCCTCCATGTGACAACGAAATGAAAACAGACACCATGTTGGAGCACATGTGTGCCAGCGAGTTTGGTAAGCATCCTCCCAACACCCACCACACCAACACACACAACATGTAAACACACACACACGGACATACCCCAGTCTTGCTTGTGCTTGTTGCCAGAGTACGAGTGTGTCATTTGTTTCTTCCATGTTCAGCCATTAACAGTGTATGAAGGTTTTACCTTTTACAATGACATTCCAGCTCCAGCTTTGGAGTGTCTCCTTACTTTGTGCTTATCATTTAACCTTTTGAGTCATGGGCTGTCTGGCTCAGTAAAGGCTGATATTCTGTAACTAATGAATTGGGGTCATTGAGAGTGGCACTAAAGTCTTTATGTGGCAGGTCCTCACAGTAGTAAAATGGATGTTTGTTCTACTGTCTGGGCTTAGTTGTTGATCAGTTCTGTCTAGTCCTGTTGATGCACACATGGGGGACAATACCTTTCTTCATTAAGTCAGTGATAAACCTTTAATTTGTTTTCATGTATATTTTATAAAGGAATAAGATTCATTTAAATAAATTCGAAACCCAATTCTTTGCAGGTAAGGGAGCTCAGGGGTTGAGACATTGTCAGCATCATGACGCATGCAATATGTTTCTGTGCACACTACAAGGCAAAAATGGGGAATAAACCATATTCATGGATTGAATTAATAGGATTCCATTGTTTGCTTAATATACATGAGTCATTGCTCAATCGTCTTTCAGGAGGAAGTATGGCAGGTGAGGAAATGTGCCCAGAATGCTAATGCCAATTGTAAACCAATGGAGTGTTTCTATGTTCAAGTAAATTGACATACCTATGCATAATCTAGGTTTGTTACTTGGAGTACACCAACATCGATTTATGCAGATTTCGATCAAATTATGGTGCTTATATGATGTTTGAAAAAAGTGATTTATTGTCAGATTACATTACAAGTTTTAATATGCATGTAAACGTACTGAACAACACACAATTCATGGAGATTCATGTCCTCTCTATGATTTACACATACATAGAAATGCTTATTTTGCTTAAGTTATCAAAACTAATAAGATGCTAAAACAGGTTAATGTAGACACGTGAATGCTTAATAAGTAGACCAATGTAGGGCCTGGATAATTTATAGAATAGCTTGCACTTTCATTAGGTCTAATTTTGTGGAATGTTTTAAAAACATAATTTCATTGATTAAAAATGAAATTGTCAAGAATTTATTTTCCATTGCAATTATGGCAAAGACAAACAGCCAGGGGAAACATTTTTAGATCCAAAAAGACAGCCGCTATTGGAAACTAAACTAAATGTGTGTTAGCAGCTCTGTTGTCAGATGAACAACCAGATTTTTTTTAGATTATACATTTCGTGCATACATGAATGAATTTGATTTCTAGATTCCCCCTAGATATGGAATTTGTGAAATATTATTATATTTTTCTTGGCAAGTTTGGGAATATCAGGGGATTTTATAAATGAATCATTCACATGGATATAGCACAATACATGTCACAACCATTTTTACACATTAATTGCATTAGACACTTCTCAGTGCAACTGGATTAGGAATCAGACTGAGAAGGCACATTTACAAACCAGGAAGAAAGAACAAAATGCGCCTATTCTGACAACCTGGGAAATTGATTGAATTTAGCTTGAAGGACACAGCCAAAGACTGGACTCAAGATGTAATTCTTTAGTTTTAATAAAGACACGTTCAAAATTATGAGGACTTCCAGCACAAATTTGAACCCAAGATAATGCTTTAGTCCATGGCTTGAATTCCAGGTGCCATGCTGGCAAAACATGTAGTGGATGCATTGGAAACAGACGTCCTTTCAGTTCTCAGAAAAGTTTAAAGTTACATTTGTTTAAGGAATTGTCTTGTTGTTTATGCTGCGGTGATGGGACTCTGCCTTTTCCGTCTGCGTCCCTGTTTGCCAAGAGGAGAGTGGCACATTATTGGCTTGTTTCATCTCTGATGAAGACAGATGTTGTTTTGCTTCCTTGTCATAAGTCTCTTAACGCTTTGACATGTGAGGATACACAGAAAGATTTAGTACCAGACTGAGGATGAGACACTGTACTGCTTATGTTTGCAGGTTTGAACCCACAAGGGACGAACTTTCTCTGGAATGCAGCAAATGTTGCAGTGGATTGAGCGTGGGGTATGACTTGATTGCAGTGGATAAACAAGTCATACATGGACTTGGAAAGATAACGTCAAGCGAGACTAAAGATTTGTTTGCTGTTTTTTCCAGCAGGCTGAAGGATTTTAGATTTACTCTGAGAGGAAAACTGGAGCTATAAATATCTCTGACAGCAGCATTGAGTTTCTTCTAAAGTAAAAAAAAAAAATGCCAATGGAAAAATCCCAGCGTTTAATCATGAGCTGTTTTGTCCTACCAACTGAAGATAAGCGGCTGCCATCATCTTGATTTCATCATGCCAGTTTTAACTTGACTGAGAGTGGAGACAGTAGCGGCATATTGTTGGAGCCCATGTTTAAAGTTGAAGTTTTAAGACAGCCCTGTCTGTTTTGTTTAGAGAACACCATAAGATAGATATGATAGAGTTTTTGCTCTTCCCTTTGGAGCGTGGGGATGGAAAACCACAGAGAGGCTCGAGGAATGAATCACTGAAGTCTTTATTAAACTGTGTGGGCCAATCATATGTAAAATATCCTCACCCTGGCAGTGAATTAACATTCTTGTCCACTGAAAACCTGGGTTACTGGAAGCATCCAGTTGCAAGAGATTTGTTCACAGAAGTTAAGTGTGAAGTTGTTTTCATAACAATAAGACATGTATTATGTGATACCTTACATAACTGCCTCAGATTAAAGCTGGTTGTATGTGGACAGAGGAAACGTTGTTGTATGCTAGCAGATACAGCAGAGTTATGTTGTATGTCACGCATGAGTCACGTGTAACAGTAACAGGCTCTGAGTCCGATACTTTTGGTTCCTCTGGTGGAAACCAAGACAGACACACACATACCTACATATACACCTCCTATTGCCACCTCAGCTGCTGACAGATTTACAGCACATCCCACTGCAGCACTTTGTTCCCACTGCAATTTAGCTCTGTGCTTAAGGTTTTACGGTACCTCATTGTCCCAAAAACCCCAGCACCCTTCAATTAAATCTTTCCTCTGCCTCAGACAGCTCACTTTGTTATCGTTGCCAAATTGCTCCCTCCCTATGCTGATGCAATAAACAAGAGGGCAGCCTTGCACTGAGGACTGATCACTTTGGCTTATCGGATAAGAAGTGTTTCCATGATTGAGAATGGGGACTGGTGCACACCCTCCTGCTGGGTTTATGACACCCTGGAAGCTGGAGGTCCTGTGTCTGTTTCTGAGCTTGCAGAGGAAATCAGAGCATGGGGCAAGAGCCTAAGTAAAGGGGGATGTTTCAGGAAAATAAGTGCTTTCAATTACATTGCTTGAGATTCAATGTACATTTAAGGGAATGTAGTGTTGTGGCTATGTGAATTGAGTTTTCTCTCAGGAATACTTCAGGAATTCATGTTAGATTGTATTTTTATCCGGCTCAAATGCTCAGATCACAAGCGATCAAAATATGATTCATGTTAGTTTGTTGCTTTGTTTCAAAATAAAAGCCTAAAAGCATTGAAAGGTAATGTCTAAATTTAATTTAGTTTCAGGACTGGTTCATTCAAACCAGAATACTTTCTTTTGGTGAAACTGTGCAAAATAATGCCAATTTACTGTGCAGTGTGTCATACACCTTGAACAAAGACAATAGGAGCTCACATTTTGGGGCGAAGGGACAGTGCATGAAGACCACCTACTAGATGGATTTTCATGTTTGGCTTTCCTGAAGCAAAATAGTTGTTTAAAACGTTTTGGTCGAATGGAAATTAGAATTATGGGTGGCAAGTTTCAAAACATTGGCCCAGAATATAATAGACAATGAGGATTGCACCAGTTTCATCATCCGTCAGCGAAATATGCCACTTGTTTCTCCTTGAACAGTTCCATTATTCCATACTGACTTCTAACTGTACGCTCTTGCTAAAGAGATTAAGAGCTCAAACAACACGAGGTGCAAAGAAAGTTCAATGCAGAGTTGAAGGATTATCAAGGATGAAGGATTTATCAAGATAAAGTCCTTTCAGGGGTGGGCCAGGCCTCTTTTATGACTCACTAATTATGAATGCTCCTCGTTTTGATTTCTCTCAACACTAAGCCTCCTCACAGAGAAGGTTTCAGAGACTAGAGACAGAGGATAAACGTCTTAATCCCTACCATGTGTGCTGTTAATACTGGGAAAAACACATCAGCTCTTTTTTAACACTTTAATTAGCAATTGGAAGATGCATGTGCGATGGAAGAGATAAAACATAAAGCTGTTTCTTCACGTGCTAAGTCAAGCTGCCAGTGGTTCTATTGCTCAAAGGGAGTCAACAGAGATTTTGTGTCTAAAAGTATGAAGAATATGGGAGTGAAGTTTTATCAGTTCACATCTCTGTTAGAGTGTGAACAGGATTCATGCTCACTGATCAGGGTGTTCCCCTGCACTGTTGGTCACAAGACTTTATCTGACACGACTCAGTGATTTACCTTGATGCAAGCTCTATGAATTAGATTTGACATTGCATGCTTAGTTTTGTTCTCATGCTGTCGTGTCACAAGGTTGTCTGTGCTGCACACACATCACTTGGCAGATGGAGATTTGGACCACCAAAGGCTGAATCGTCTCACAAGGAGAACTGGAGGAAACAGAGATTAGAAGGTTAAATCGAGTTTAGTGAAAAATCAGGCACATTAACCATGTGGGGTCTAAAGAATTGTTGTAATTTTACTTTTTTGCCACCTATCAACCTGCATTAGTAGACTGTAAAATGTCATTTTCAAGGCCTCCTTTGTTGTTTACAGAGCTAGTGTGAAAGAGTTTAGAATGGATTATATGACAATCATGCATTGAGAAATTTTCTGCTTTTTTTTCCTTCTTCAAATTTTGGAGTATAAATTAATTTTTTGTGGATGGTTTTAGTTTTTTCTCTGATACTTTTAGACTTAAGATTTTTATCCTTATAATGATTTTTTTAAGAATCAAAAACTCACAATTTTCTTTTACTTTTTTCTCCAGAAAATAGTCAAGATTTATTCTGAAATTTCAGAATTTATTTCTTATTTCTTTCTTTTGATTTTTTAAAATGTTTTTAAACTTTTTCCCCCTCACAAATCAGATCAAATACAATTTTGTAGGAAAATTAGGATTGTTCACCACATGATTTCATTTTATTTTTTTTAGCTTTCTAGGCAAATTAAAAATAAATCGAATAAAAACTATGATAGCAAATTTTTTTTTACATGCTTGTTAAAACTTCATTCCTAATCTGATTAAGTTGATTTAATCTTTTCAAATGTCATGCAAACACCATAACCAGATAGAAAACGGTATGAATCAATATTGGAGTAAGAGACCAATATTATGTGATCGTAAGTTGATTTACACATGCATGTAAAATGATCCATCGACTTATAATTGCCCTAAGCATTGTGTGTATGCATTTCCTCACCTGGCACACTTCTTGTAAGCCAAGCAATGACTCATATATATTCAGCAAATGACATAATCTTATTAATTCCATTACTCCACATTTTTGCCTTAATCACATTACAGACTGTAAACATCAAATGTATTCGAAAGTTGACCATTATATTGAGCCAAGAGCCGGATCTTTTCCACATTTGAGTCAGTGAAAATGTCGAGCTCTTTCTTCTCCCACACAGTTATAATTGAGGTTCCCTTTAGCAAGGCACGTAGCCCTCAGGTAAATAAAATAATCTCATAAAATAACAACAAAGATTTTCCTAGGATTCTTTCTGAGGCTGTTGTCATGATGACAAAAAAGGCATTTCTCACAGCTGCAGATGATGGTGCAGATTTGCCACTGATAGCCTTTCATCCTTTCATTCTGAGATTATCAAGCGCTGATGGCATTTTTGTACCAGTAAATATTAGCTAGAGGTACTTAGGGGCAGAGATGTGCTTGGACCAAACATTTTGTACATTCACATTCAAGCATAATGTCTGTTTTTGTGTTCTCTGATCACAGCGTTTAAGACCAAGATCAAGGAGGTCAAGCGAGAAAACATGGACCGCAAGGTGATCCTGCAGAAGAGGAAGAAGCTGTTGAAAGCAGGGTCCCTGAAGAAGAAGGACATGAAGAAGCTGGTGTTGTACTTGAAGAACGGTGCAGACTGCCCCTGCCAGCAGCTGGACAACCTGGGAAACCAGTATCTAATCATGGGCCGCAAGGTGGATAAGCAGTACCTGATCACAGGCATCCACAAGTGGGACAAGTCCAGCAAGGAGTTCAAAAAGGCCATTAAGAAACTCAAGACCTACAAATGTCCCGCCTTTGAGAATGTCTTCAAATAATATGTTTGCATCTCATCCTACATATGAACTTGCACAAGTATGAAAATCCCAAACTTTGCTTTCTGTTGTCCTGTTTATATATCTATATATCTTTGTATATTTCCAGATATACTTTGAAATTTCCATGGTTCAGTTTTAGCTGAATGTGGTGATTGATGACACTGCAATTTATTAAAGGGTTGGGTTTGCATTTTTTGTTTTGTTTTGTTTCTTAAGAAACGGATGTTGTAGTAAAAAAAAACAAAGCCCTTCCTCACTGAAATCATTTCCACTATATGTATGTAGATATTTGTGTTATTCTCTCCCATCGCAGCCACATCAGTCGGTGTTGCTTAAATTGCTCG
The DNA here is from genome assembly GCA_900312555.1 of Lamprogrammus exutus. Lineage (NCBI taxonomy): Eukaryota > Metazoa > Chordata > Actinopteri > Ophidiiformes > Ophidiidae > Lamprogrammus > Lamprogrammus exutus. The sequence goes on from OMOW01066746.1 coordinate 10,650, forward strand.
TATTTCTCTTATACCGATCATAAAATAATAAATCAGGCAGTAGAATCAATAATTAGGCTACGGAACTGACATTTTTTTTTTCTAGCTTCAAAAGCCGCGTGGAGTGCAGCTCCAGATAGGGACCATGTTGAATAACTTATTGACAGTAATATGATAGATGATAGAGTGCTGCTGTGAGCTGGTTGTTTCATTTAATTAGTGACTGCACGACCACTAATTATGACCTTTCACTTTACTTATTCTTGCCTCAGTTCAGTTACTATATTTTTTTACTTTTTTTTTTTTTTTTTCATTAAAATGGTGTAAAGCACACAACTCTCATCCGTA
>OMOW01066774.1:0-11151 GCA_900312555.1 Lamprogrammus exutus
TAACATAGCCTCCTATGGCATAGATTTGCCCATTCAGTGCAGTTATGCTGAAACACCATCGCTTTGTTTTCATTGGCGCAACCTGGTGCCATGTGTGGGTGGACAGGTCAAATCTGTGAACAATGCTGCAAAGCTTAACGTCCTGGTCACCAACACTGTAGACAGAGCCACTGAGGAAAACTACATTGTGGTGAGAGCGAGGTGCCTCCTCAGAGTTGGTGATGGTGACCCAGCGGTCAGTGGAGATATTGTACGCATCGATGGCATTGTAGGCAACAGCAAGACCGTATCTAAGCCAGCCTCCAATAGCCAAAAGGATGCTGGCAGGCAGGCGTGGACAGGCCAGAGGGTGATAGATACCAAAGTAGGAGACAATGCCATCATTGAGCAAGGTTTCTGCAGTTTTGACAATGTCCTGGCACTCTGTGTGGCACATCACCATCTTGTTGTTGCTCACATTTGTCATAAAGTAATCAGGTGTCATCAAGGCCAGCCGGACCTGCAGAGAAACAAGAAGACATATGTTAGAAATTAAACCGAAATCTTGGAATTAACTTGGGCTTGACTCAGGTGGTCTTGGCTACAGCCCAGATCACACAGTCAGTCAGGATAAGAGCATGCGCTAAGTGCTGAAGATGTAACTGAATTGACACGGTTCACTTACAAGATCTGGGAGATGTATGTTTTGCGTTCCTCGGGTGAATGGTCGATCCAATGCAGAATGGCCTCAAACACTATCTTCTCATCCTTCACCAGGAGTTGGTCTGCCTCAACGAGTTTAAGCAGCTGCTGTACAGAGAGCTATGCAATGTAACGCCCGATCTTGCCTCCACCAAAATGTGATGGGTTCTTCCCAGGATTGTGCCCAACATTACCAACAAGTTTGATTAAAATCAGTTTGTAACTTTTTGCTAACAAACAAACAAAGAACCTCCTTGGCAGAGGTGATTAAAATCAATAAAGAACCAAGCAACAAATAAATCTCTCGTCTTCGCTGAGGAATAATTGACCCTGTGGCTGTCGTGCCGTGGCGGTGGGCTTAGGCTCGACCTTTTCCCAGACAGATGAGTAAACACAGACCGGAGGCTTAATCTGAGCAGATTAGCTACTCTCACGTTTACCATTCACTACAAGCCCGTGTGGTGAGGGACTACATGTGATAACAGGATTACAGCAGACAGAATAAAAAAGGTAACTGTTAGAGAAATCACACCTCAGATACTTAGGAGCCCATACCTCCACCAAGGCTGAACAAGACAAAGTGTGTGTTTCTCTAATAAAATCAGAGAATTCAACGCTTCTGTTGTGAAATTTGACCTTGCTAGCTACTATGGAAACTACCCACAGACTAGGGTCCTCTTGGGGCTATGAGGCAACAGTGCTAAACACAGCGCCACCCTGCTGCCTTGAAGTGAACAACCGATGAAATGACAATAATAAGACTGAATTACTTTGTTTGTGTTTATTTGTCTCTCTTGAAACGGATCTCTAGATCGATAGTCTATCATAAATATGCTTGATATTTTGTTCCGATGAGCAATTTTTTTTTTTTTTAAGTTTTCCAGAGATATCAAGATAATTTTGGAGACCTTGAGAAAACATAAGTTGTTTTCCCAAGATAATGAGATCATTTGCTCAAGATCTCTGAAAAAAAAGAATATAAACACAGGAAGGTATAATCATTGCTGGAATTATCGTCCTTTATCAGAGCAGGAACGTATTGATCAGTGCGTCACATTTCTGTTCAATCACGGCCTGGCACAGAAGAAGAACATTCTCCTGTTATCTCGGGAAAACTATAAAGAAAAAAGAGAGATTCCGTGTTCTCTCTTTGCACGCATACGATTCAGATTGGTACAAAAGCGTATTGGTTCTTCCATGGTCCCCACGCTAACAAGTCATCAACATGTGGTTCAGGACTTTTGAGTAATCCTGCTAACAAACACACAAACACACTAACCAACCAACGTACGCAGAAGACATAACCTAAACAAGAGAACACACCGTCTCCCTCTTTAGCGTTTATGTTTTCATGTTGGGTTTTTCTGTACATACACGAGTTAAATGAGTTATGCTCAGGAAAATTTAGCCAATCTTCGGGGATTCTGTGACCTTACTTATCTGCTCTGTGCTCTGATACGAACATCAGCAAATGGACTGAAAACCGATGGATTGAAGTTTCAGTATAAAGGTTTAAAGCAGATGTTCATCTTTTAAAGGTTCCAGTTTAAGTGTTGGATATTAAAAATAATTCTAACTGCGGAGGATTTTCCATGAATTTATTTCACAAGAAATGCAAATTAATCAGTCTTGCTGTAACTGTGTTATCGGTTAGTGATTAGGCTTTCGTGTGCTTAATCTAATGAGGATTGTTGGGATTCTGAGATGTTTTGAGAGGCTTTTGTCACCACGTTTTATCACAGTTATCACTTTCTCTCCTCTGCCTGCACATAAACTAAAGAAAATCAACCTCCATGTTAAATAATAGCGTGAAATACTTTTCTCAGTTATACAATTATGCTGTTAAAATGTGGTTCTAATGGATTCGAGTCAATAAAAGAAGACGATAATCCAACCCTGCACGAGCCACTTCAGACTGCATCAGACCTGCAGTTTCTGATTTGTTACAATTCACTTTAACTTATCCAATTCTTCCCTTCTTCTCCTTCTCACAAGGTTGGGTAGCTGTATAAACAACGCATACTTTAATGTTAAAGGAACCCCCTGACATTTTGACTTGTAGGTCGTTATTTGTCTCCACCACACGCTCGTCACACGGCGGAACATTTCCCCTCTAATGGCTTGTTAGAGAGCGCACGGTGATGTTATGCTGCCTGCTGCCCGGGAGGAAAGCTGCCGGTGCTAACAAGCATCGGCTGGACGTTTCTCTCCAAAATGAGACAAGTTCCCGGTGAAGAAAAGTAAGGAACGAAATTTCAAAATGCTAAAGTCTCTGTTTAAGGACAAAGACATTTGTTAAAGTCTGAGTAATGGGAGAGGATGTGGTAAAGTACGGCTAAACGCGACTGTAATGAACCCAAAACCAGGACCAGAAGGTGTGTGTGTGTGAGAGAGAGAGACAGAGACAGTAATTTTGACTCTATGACTTAGGGTTGAAAAGTTATAGGCCATATCATAAAAGTGGTAATTACAGCGGCACTGCCGGGCCAACCACTACCAAAATCTGATGGAAGTTTGATTGAAATCTGTCCATAACATTTTGAGATATGCTGCTAACAAACAAACAGACAACATGACCATGACCATAAACATGAACATGACCATAAACAATTTAATCTGATGACCATTAATTGTGAGTGACTAATAACGTACATCCCGATCCTACAAACTGCATTGTAAAATCACGCAGACAACACTGAGGAAATGCTTTGAAAATGTGTTCAAGGTTCTTTAAGCGCAAACAAAAATTAAGTGAAAATCTGCATTGATTTGGCACTGCATGTTGAACAAATGTAACAAATGCATATTTATGGAGCAGCTGCAGGAGTCGTCGGCTGCCAGCATTAATAAGGAGCAGAGGGGAAGCTTCGGTTTGTGGCAGCTCTGTGCCGGGTGATTTGCTGCTGGCTTCTCTATGGACGGACAGAGGGAGGTGAACATACGTTATGTGCTCTTTAATGGCCTGGTTTGAGCAAAGCTCTTCACAAAGTCGGCACATTGGGAGCTTCGTATGTGTGGGTGAAGGAAAGAAGCCACAACGGTGATACTCAGTGTTGTATTGGTGGCACTTTTTCTTCTTCTGCAACATATCATTCTCAGGCACAGCGGCCGCACATTCACAGGTACGACACCGCTCGACACGCTCACAACCCAACGACATTCTCTGAATGCCATATCACCAGAGGCCAAACCGACATCTCTAAAGCCGACATCTTTACATTTCTTGACGTGTCAGCGGTGGGGGATTTTTGGACTTCTTTAAAATGTAAATCAAACCCCTCCAGGACTGCAGGCAGAAGTTTGTTGAGTTGGAAAAATGATGTTGAGAAAAACACAACAGCGGCTCCTCTGAGCGTTCTATGCTGGGCTCAGAACTTATCAATCGACCCTTCTTTACTTTAATTTGGGTTGAATATGGAATGCAGCAGTTTTATCCTGGCCAGTCTTATCAGTTTGCAGATCTTCTCCCTGGTTCTGTTTTATCTTCAGAGAACAAACTGAGCTATCCTACAGATATTTAGAGTCTACAGTTATAAATGATACATATTTACTTATTGTACAACCAGCCAACGTAAACACCCACACAACTGGCAAATCCCCAACATGGAAAAGCAGCTTGTGCGTAAGATTTGAACTGGAGCTTTTTACAATATACAGTATACTGTATATTTTTAGATGAAGTGAAGTCTTCACCTTCCTCTTCATTAAGAAACTAAAGTAGTTCTGCAAAAAATATTCAAGTTATTTTTCAATCCTTTGGCGATATTCCATACAATATCCCGACATTAACTGACGGTGACCCACGCAGTTTCACACATTCTTCATGGAAAAGACTGCTTGTGCTTCCAGATTCCGTAGCTTCCTTCTTTGTGCGTACTTTACACAACGCCACGGTTTGCTCTGAATCCGTTGTCTTAAACCCAATCCATCTCACGGAGTTCGTGTTTTTCTTAGCTACTGAGTCTACATCTCTTGCTGCATCGGTCTCACGCTCTTCTTCACTTGTAATCGCTTGCAAGAACGTAGCCTCGCGTCTCGAGTCGAGGATGGCTGAGAAGTAGCCCGGCGCTGTCTTTACAAAACTTAACTGGACAGACAGCAATCTCCATCAAAATCCTCTTAAATACACGGTAAATATTCGATATACTGCCCAGTATTACTTCACAATGCAGCATCTTCTTTCTCTTATTAATGTGTTTCTATGCTTTCTATCACATCTCTGCAAATAAACTCCTACACCACTTTTGAAACGCATCAAGTTGTTTGATCCACAGACGAGCGTGAAGCTGGAGCGGAGCCCGGCTTCAAAGCGCCCGCCTGCCTCTTCTCCTGCCTCCGCTCGTGCTCGCCTGGTAAATTATTGATGGGTTAACCTGTTAGCTGTGTTTTTAAACTGCAGGTCTGTTTGAACTTTAACGCTGCATTATGTTTTGTGAGCTTATTCTGAGTTCTGCCAGTAGAAAACTTCAGTCTAACCGCGTCTGTCTAGCAAATGCAGTGAAGAAAAATGAGAATATTTCCCCACAACCACACGGCTGCTAGTTTTACGCAAAACATTAGCAGATTTTTAGAAAGTTTACGAAGTTCAAACGCGAATAAGGTTTGCTTCTCTCAGGATCTGATCAGAAGTAAACATGGAGCAACTTTCCACCATCTAGTAGCTGTCTGAGAATTAGTAATCATTGTAATATCCTCAAATTTGTTTGTGTTTCTCGCAAACCGGAGAGAGACTCTATCGCTCACCTGGCTTTCTCTCTGAATGGGTTTCTTCCATTTTTTTGACGTAACAATATAATGTCTCGAGATCCCAAGTTTCTCAAAGACAGGCAGATACTGAAGCCACAGCCTAATCAATGTCGCAATCATCGTCCTTTGGCAATGGCAGGAATCTATTGATCAGTGTGTCACGTTTCTGTTCAATCGAGGCCTGACACAGGCTGAAACTTTTGTGTTCTTCAGATCTCAAGAAAATGATTTCGCTATCTCAGGAAAACAACTTTCGTTTTTTCAAGATCTTGAGAAAATTATCTCGGGAAAACAATTTTATAAAATGATATGTGCCACCTTTTTAAAACTGTGCGTAAATGCAGTACTTGAGCACTTTTCACTCTCTCTCTGTCTGCTTGTGTTTGATTGATTATACTGTACGACTGACTTACATTAGTCTCTATTCACCATTAGCCTGATTAGCCGTGTGAGTCACACACTGGTCAGGCCTGTGTGTCAGAGCACTGAATGATTATTGAAGTCTGACTCAGTGTGACTCATTGCGTTATTTGAGAGGGAACAGCATGAAAATGTGGCAGGGGCATTACTTTAACTAATAGTTTCTTGAAATAAAGGCGTAATGAGCAAGGTTTTCATTGTTTCATATCACTAATGACCGTTATAATAGGCCTGCAGGATGTGCGATATTAGCCTGGACATTGTTTTGCACAGGCAAACTGCCACGTGGTATGGACCTGCAAAACGTTGGGTTGGAGACCATCAATAAGCTGTGCTAAAACGTTTTACTCTTTCAAACTAAACTTGCAATTTTCAAGCTCGTTCCTTTGTGAAGGTAAACTCTGTCAGTTTGTGGGCAGAATAGGATCTCAACACTGCCCTAATCACACACACACACACACACACACAACAAATCAGTTTCGACAGCTTTAGCATTCTTCAGACCTTTGGTTGAGGTTGAGTCCAAGTACAATTGTCAGTTCTGTAAAGCTGGATTTCCTCTTACACCATTCACTCTTATCAATATAGAACTTTCCATAAATAATAAATAAATTCTACAGAAAACGGCCTCTCTCCTCATTGGTCCCTTTCATTTGGGTTTATGTCAATGTTCCTTCATGTCATCAATGACGATGACAGCGTTTGTGCATTGATTTCACAATAAAAGCGCCACTCACAACTCACATTCAAACGCATCAGCCCAATTGGTTTATAATTTCAAAATAAAAGGCCTACAATCAATATACAGCCATTATCAAGCGACAATCACACGGAATCCACACAAATCCAAAATCTGACAGCGTGACTCAACAAATTTCAAGTCATTCTGATGATTAATTTCTAAGTTCAAGCCCCTTTAGCAGATCATCATTATCATTGTTTCAGTGTGTTCTCACCTTAATTCTCCTTTTCCTTCCTAAACAAACCAGCTACACGTCCGAACTACGAGTGAACCACACACACACACACACACACACACTCACACACACACACTCACACACACGGCTCGTTTAAACAGCGACAAACGCTGGCAGAGAGTAACAACAAGGCGTCTTACCTCATACACCAGGTGTGCTCTCCTCATCTTCCTCATCTTTCTGTGGGCAAAATCAGCCATTTTGTTATCAAAATTCAGGACTCCAGATTTAGTTCGCAGCGTAGAAAATGTCTCCCACTAACTTTCACTCTTTATTAGAGTAAAGGAGTAGTTTACGGTGCTTCCGTTAGCCGCTCTGTCTGTCAACTGTCATTTGTTTCTTGAGTTACTTCCTTTTTACAATTAATGCGTAAATTCTGTGTTGGTTTTGGTGAACTCGCCATTAAACACAGCGCATTTAATGGCAATATTTCATAACAATAAGCATGCTAATCTGCATTTGTTTACCTTTCATACCGGTCCTCATACTTCCGGTTGGAAGTTACCCAATGACAACAAACTACTTTTATTTATTAATTAATTTTCTACACACGTACAAAACTGTTTACGCCCCTAAAATATATATTATTGACGGAATATTAAGACCACTAAATGAACCCTAAAAGTGACTGATTTCAGAAATAAAGTTGTAATGTTTCAGTGGGGGAAAAGTCAAAATGTTATCAGAATAAAATCGTAATATTTTGATAATAACGTTGAAATGTTAAGGGACTAAAGTGATATTTCAAGAGAAAAGTCAAAATGTTTTATCCTGAAAAATATTGAGCTTTTGTAAATGAAACACTGGTATTTAAAGAAGTACCGCCTTCTCCTGGAGCTCGGCTGTCATAGTGTGAGGATGTAAAGTTGTAGTTACCTTTCTAATAATGTACCACACAGTTTGGGAATAGTACATGGCCAGTGAATCATAACTTGTAAAACACGTTAAGATGGGGCCACAACAGTATGCATTAGTAAATGACCCCACTGCAAACTGAACATCTGTCATAAACTGTATTAACTATGTAAACCAGCTCTCTCCGTGAAATAAACAAACTTGTGATCTGTCATTGATTGTACAAAATCCACCAAATACAGAGGAGATCTGAGCAGATACACAGGATAAAAATAGGGAAACATTTCATACGTGGATCTTAAGCTTTTAAACAATGAGATATGGTTTGACCAAACAACTCAATAAAAGGGGAGTGGAGTGAAGTAAACATCAAATATCAAAGTAAACTGTCTAACAGCAACATCATCCAAAAGTAAAGCAGCAGCCAAGCACAACATGGGAATTATCTGTACTCTTTATTCTTCACACATTGATTGATGAAGCCGTGGCTTTTACTCTTTTTCAGGAACATGATTGGCTGTGAGGGCCTGAGGCGGTGAGACTCAGACGTGCCCGCTCCAATGGCGTGGACCGAGCCACGATCGAGTCTAGACCCGAACCCAGGACCAGAACTGAAGCCTTACCATCTCAGGACTCACAGAACTTTTACGTTATTGATCCTTAAAGTTCAGCCTCCACTTTTAATACCCCTCTTCCTCCTGCTCGCTGCCTTCACTGACACCGGAAAGGCCGGACCACCTCAGCCGGCCCGTGCCCCTCTCCTGTCCGGACAGCCTTTCATCATCTTCTGGGGTATCCCGGACTCTTCCTGCTCTGGTCGGCCTGATCCCAGATCTTTTGGGATGGAGCGGGAGGGCCGTGTAGCTGTTTTTTATGAGGACTCGCTGGGGAACTACCCATATTTTGTAGACAGGAACACACCAGTCAATGGGGGGCTGCCGCAACACACACGGCTGGACAACCACCTCCAGAAGACAGGGCGGGACTTGGAAGCGGCATTACCTGCCCCGAGGTATCTGGGTCTGGGGGTCCTGCGCTGGTGGGAGTGGGCCCCCCAGTGGACGAGGAACCGAGGGAAGCAAACAGTGTACCTGGAAGCTTCCAGAGCCCTGCTGAGGAGTTTCTTCCCTGACTGGACCCCTGAGGAGGTTGAAAAGTGGTCACAGGTAAGGAGAGAGAGGATAACTAGAAACTAGAACATCATTACAGCAACATCGCCAACCACTGTGCCACCATTCTGCCCGCAGGACTTAACCACTGAAGCCCAAGCAGACCTGGTATCGGGTTTTTGATCAAAACTTTTTTGAGGGGTCTAAAAACAACAACAGATGACTAAAGGGACTTCCGGGTTCCCTGAAATAAAGACCATGACCCAGACTTACCTCTGAGTGGCACTGTAGCACTGGGTGATTGGAAGGGATAGGAAGGGGGGTAGTTACTGTCCCTAGATAGAGCTTGCTAAATAGAGCTTCACAGCCTGGATGAACAGAGAGGCAGAGCGGTAAACAGAGCTGCAGGTCTGCTCTACTCTGGACCAGGCTGCTAGAAACCAGCAGAACTTCACCAACAAAGCTCACATTTACCCAAACTGCTAAATCAATTTGCTAAATAAATATATAAATGTATATAATATACATTTGTTGCTAAATCAAGATGTACAAAACAATCTTCACTGTGAATGTTCCAGATTCATGACTGCAGCTCTATTGACACAGACGATGTATTATATGTGATGCTGACTGCCAGAATGAGCTTAGTAGAACAAGACCTATGCAGACAGTGAAAAAGACGTGTTTTTCTTTCAGGGCATGATGAAGATGCTCAGATCTTCTTTGTAACAGGAAGTAATGGAGCTGATGGGTATTGTACTCTTAATTGTACTCACAATGCCACTGGTGTGAGATAAAGGCCACACGTTATTTCAGCGAAGGCCTTGTCTGCTTTTAGTTGCTGCGCCGAGCTATTGCGATGATACAGGCAATGATTTTGGTTTTAAACTGCTACAAAGGACCATCAAAAAGCAGCAAAGGAAGAAAAGGCAGAAGGGAAAATGGAGAAGAAGAAACAGGCACATTGTATTGTGCATAATGGAGAGGATCAGAGCATCTAGTGAGCAGACGCAGGGCTTTCCCCTGTGATGTCCTGCTCTCTTATGTTCACAGACACCTGACAAGCTGTGCCAAGTGTGGGTCCAATAAATGGCAGATTGAAGCTTGTGGCCTGAATAGAAACGGAGCAGTTCTGTCCCGTTTGGGTGAAAAATGAAAGCTCAGAGTGTCAAGATAAGAACGGCAAACCTCGATACATTTGTTATGTTTGTGTTGTCTGACATCAAAGAAATCAGATTAGAAAGAAATGGCTGTGGAAAGTGCAAACACCAGACGTGTGATTCAGGCGAGAGCGTGGACCCAAGAGACAAATAGAAACGAATTTGTCTGGATAATCCAACGTTAGGCCGTGCACGCATAAATCCATTTGAAGGAGGTAAACACATTAATTCACTGTAGATGTAGAAAAAGTTCAAAATGTATCTCAACTTGTGTACATTTTGTTACACTAAAGTCATTCTGACATTCAGCATCTCAATATATCTTTTTTCATGATGGGCTTTCAATCAGGTCAATCTTAAGTCAAAATGCAGCAATCATTTTTATGTGTGCAAAACAAACGTTTGTACTGTAAATTCAGACACTATCAGATATTTATAATTATTCAACAATAAAAGGTTTGAGCTTCCGTGTCAATTTAGTTTTCATGTGTAAATCAAGCATTTCCTCATAAAGTTTGAGACATTTTTTGTAGCCAGCATTATTTCCACCAGGGGGCGTGACCGAGCTCAGAAACCGTAAACATGAATAAATAAATCTGCATAAATCGATGTCAAGCTAAGTCCAACTGACACATTTAGATTGCGAGACTGTAAATGGATTTATTCAGGCACATAAAGGTTATAATCAGAGTTAGTCGACTCCTCACGTATATCTTCAGCTGGCAGACTCTCAAAGCGTCGCGTATATCTGGAGAACTGCGACATCCTGTGGTTTGCGTCCATGTAAACGTCTAACTCGCATTTTTCCCTTAATGGCAGCACAGAGTGAAGCATGCATGTAAACGTAGCGGGTGATGTACACATGTATGTTGTCACAGGTGGACTTTGAGGCAGCGGCTCAGTCCGTGCTGACCGAGACTCTGCGGGAGGTCACGAGGTTAAGGCCCAAAGCGTTATGGGGAGTCTCTCCTTACCCCAGCTGCTCAAACGGTGACCCCGCCCAAACTTCGTTAGCCAATTACAGCGGCCGGTGTCCAGCTGCAGACACGGCCCTAAACGACGAGCTGCTGTGGCTATGGAAACGATGCTCCGCCCTCTACCCCCTCCTCACCCTGGAGAAGCTGCAGGTAGGGAACACACACACACACACACACACACACACACCTTTTCAGTTACCACATTTGGTCTCGTTTCTAGTTTCAT